>JAUYWG010000031.1:7499330-7528799 GCA_034779775.1 Enteromius afrohamiltoni
TATATATATATGGATTTGTAACTGCGGGTTAGAGGACAACAGGTCCCTCGCATTTGCATTAAACAGTGTGTAAATACATAGTATAGTGTCACTATAGATGCATCTTCTGCAAAGATTTCAGTTCATATTGTCTTCATTTGTTAGATAACAGCCTAAATGTCTTATTGTTTAAATTGACTGATTAAATGTAAAAAGTGACTCAAAAGATGCACACTTTTGTGGGGAAATGATTATATTAAAGGAAAACTTGTGAAAAATGTAAACTGACCCCACAGAATGAAAAATGTAAAAAAAAAAAAAAAACTGCAGTGCATGGTAGGCAGATATCACCACAATAATTCTCTTGGCAAAATACTGTCTAAACATTTTTTTTTTATTTATTTAGATTTTATCTATGACCCTAATTTTAATAACTGCAACTTTATCTCAAACAGAGTTGAAGGTGTCTTAGTGAAAATGGAAAACTATAGGTTACTTCCATAACCCCTGTTCCCTGAGACATGGAACAAGTACTGGATCTGCTAAGACGCTCATGGGGAAAACTCCTTTTTCCCTTAACTGAAGCCTATTTTAAAACACAGTTTTATTATTCATTAAAATGGCACGGTCACTGGTCGCTGTGGGGGGACTTATTTTAACCAATAGGGCAAGGCCCTGCGAACAGCGGGCCAATGCCATTGACCACACCCCATGGCGTGACACCGCTGAGCCAATGGCTGCGGTTGGCACCATGGTGGCATAATGGGGCGTGTCCCGCATCTATTTAAGGCGAGGGAACGCCAGCCATCTTCAGGTTAATTCAACTGAAGCGACGGCATCTCATAGCACAGCGCGGAATGCAGAACTCGTTCCATGTCTCAGGGAACAGGGGTTACGGAAGTAACCTATAGTTCCCTTTCGACATTTCACTCATACTGCGTCTGCTAAGACGCTCATGGGGAAACCAGTACAATCCAGCCGTGCTGTAAGGTTTTTTGAACTTGGAAGTCTGAGAGCGGACCTAGGGGAAACCTGAGGTCTACTACGTCATAAGCACACTTTGTTCAATCACTTAAGGGCGGTGAGCCCATGCTTGCAGCGGTTTCGCGGCTTATAGGTTATGTAAGTTATTAACTTATTAACTTATGTAAGTGATACGGATATAATCATATCCTCTGTTTGAGTGAGTGGCAGTCAATACAGTAACCCCGATATATGATTATTACCCCCATAAGCCAGACTGAATCGGGGCTGGCTTAGAGCGCATTATTGTGTTTGCAACCGGAAGGTGACTGGGAGAGACATGGCAGTCACCATTCACAAGTCATAGTAACTCTCTTGCTGACACAGCGAGTTAGAGAGAGTATGAGCGCCTCAGCGCAGCCGAAAAGGCAGGGAATGAACACTCTGTTTATGGGCTGACCATGTCAGACATGTGGAGTGTAGATTTTGTCAGGCTTTACTGGAGGTGAAAGCTGCAGTTAGAAAGCCCATTAAAATAATGAGTTTCAGACTAACTTGCTTCGATAGAAGGGAGCCAGTTAAACATAAGCGAGTTCGCGGCCGGGGCAGAGCAACCCGGGCAACGGGTACCGCTATAGATAAAGGCTAGAGCCTGCAGGAATTCCGTTAAAGGGAGGCTAGTAAGCCTTAATATGCGAGATAGCAGCAGAGTATGGCCAGCTCAGCAATCAAGAACTCTATGCAGAGAGAACCCTAGAATGCAGTGCTGGGATGTCCACAAAGGTGGACGGCGAGGTCCAGCCGGCCGCTTTACAAATCTCTGACAGAGAAACGCCACTGACCCAGGCCCAAGTGGAGGCAGTGGATCTGGTGGAATGGCATTTTTTCCCAGGGGGCATTCTAGCCCCGCTGAAGAATAAGCCAGTATAATTGCATTCACAACCCATTTTGCGAGCCTTTGCATGGAGACCGGTTGCCCTTTGGAGCGGACGCCAAAGCAGATAAACAGCTGATCAGCGCATCTGAAGTCAGCTGTTCGCTCAATATATTTTCTCAATGCCCTCACCAGGCAGAGAGGGTTGGAATCCTGGCACTCTTAAGGCTTCAAGGCTGCTAGAGAGACCACCTGTGCCTTAAAGGGCGTAGTGAGCACTTTGGGTACATAGCCATGCCTTGGTTTAAGGGTGATTTTGGAGTAATTTCGCTCAAACTCTAGGCAAGCAGGGTTGACAGACAGCGCTTGCAGGTCACCTACTCACTTAACATATGCTAGTGCTAAAAGCAGAGCAGTCTTAAGCATCAGCACTTTCAGTGTCACCTTTTAAAGGGGCTCAAAAGATGGGCCTTTGAGGGCGTTCAGCACCGTAGGCAAGTCCCACGTCAGGACAGTATGAGGAGGGGGGGCTTCAGCCGCCTCGCACCTTTTAGAAACTGGATGAGCAAAGCATCTTTAGCCACGGTTTGTTCTGCTATCAGGTCGTGGTGGGCTGACATAGCCACCACATAAGCCCTGAGTGTGGAAAGGGCAAGAATGGCAATATCAGTGATATGTCACATGTAGAGGGGTTTTCTTGCCGTTCTGCACACCATCTAGAAAACACTGACCATTTCATAGCATCTCGTAGACGGGGCTCTAGCTTGAGAAATAGTGTTTAGTACACGCTCTGGGAGGCAGGAAGACTCCTATCGAGCGGCCATACATGCCTTGTGCCTGAGATAGCAGATTGCGTCTCAGGGGAATTGGCCACGGGGCTGCTGTCAGCATTGCATACAAGTCCGCTATCCACGGCTGGTTCCTCCACAGAGGGCTACAAGTAGAAGTTTGTGACCTTCTTCTGAGGTATCAGGGATGTCAGAGGGAATACATAAAGAGGAAGCCTTGGCCAGATTTGGGCGAGGGCATCCATTTTGATTTATTTAGCAAGTATTTTCATCCGAGGCGAAAAGGTCTACTTCTGCTCTCCCAAATATGTGCCAGATCAGCTGGGTTATTCGGGATGAAGCGTCTGCGCTCTGGTGAAAAACTATCCGTTGCCTGGGGGACAGCTTGCTCTTCGCGAAATTCACTCTGAGTCCCAGGTGATGCAAATGGTTGAATAATATATCCCTTTGCCTCTCTGCCTGTGCCCGCGATGTGGCCAGAATAAGCCAATCATCTAAGTAATTCAGCACGCGGATTCCCATCATTCTCATAGGGGAAAGTGCCGCGTCCATGCATTTTGTACACATGCGGGGGGCTAGGGAGAGACTGAAGGGCAGGACCGTATATTGATATGCAATCCCCTCGAAGGCGAATCTTAAGAATGGCCTCTGATGGGGAGATATCTGAATGTGAAAGTAAGCATCTTTCAGGTCCAGCGAAAACATCCAGTCTCCCGGGCTGGATCTGCGAGAGGATTTTCCTGAGAGTTATAATTTTGAAGCGCCATTTGACAAGAATGCAAAAATCTTAAGTCTAGAATGGGCCTGAGCCCACCGTCTCACTTGGGGACTAGAAAGTACCGGCTGTAGTGCCCTTTTTCTCTGTCTGAGGGGGGAACGATCTGAATCGCCCCTTTCGACAGCAGCGCGTCGACTTTGGCTTGCAGCAACTGTGCGTCGGGGCTTGAGACCGAAGTATGGATGATTTAGCTGAAGGGCCTAGGTTTTCTGGCAAACTGAAGACAGTAGCCCTTTATTATCCCCCTCTATTATCCCCAGAACCCAATCTGACACCACGGGAATGGCGTGCCAGGCATTCAGGCGGAGTGACTTATTATGTCTGAAGTTTTGTCGCTGTGTAGGGACTGATAACTTATGACATTTTGTGGTTGTGTGAAACTGCTTTTTATATGACTTTGTGAGGTCGCCTTTAAAAAGGCACGCTGCAAGGACGGACCCTGTCAGAGCAGCGTTTAGTTTCATTTCTTCACCCGGAGCTTTGCGAGGTAAAGGATGCTGGAGAGCAGCTTTTGGGGCGGGACTCCAGCACCAACTTGGGCCGGGGACCCTGCCTCCTCGGAAAAGGGTGGCTCCGTGAACCCGATCTCGAGCGGTCTCTGCGTGGCTCCGATCTCTGCTTCGGCTGCTGTGCTGGCGGCTTGGGGTGGCTGGCAGAGGTTGAAGCAGATCGCTTTGGCGTCTTCGTCATGGTTACTTCGTCAGCTTTGAATAGCTCGTCTCAGACTGAGCAGATGGCGCGGGGTCGTCGAAGCCCGAGGCATCATCTGGCGTCCTCGAGCAGCTCGTCATCTGAAATCCCGAAGGAGATGAGGTCACTTGCTGAAGCGGAGGGACGGGCCTCTTCGGAGATGTAGCAGACGGGAGATTCTTCTTCACGAGGCGGCAAAGCACGCGGGGGCAGAGCCAGCGTGATTTCACCCAACTCAGAGTCAGAGACGGGGGAGTGCGAGGACTGAAAAGGACGCGAGCCTGTTGCGAAGAGTGGCGATACTCAACAGCTCGCAGAACATGCATCCCGGTCCGGCGAGGGCCGCATGAGGTAGACCCAGGCAGGAAACACACTCGTCTTGTCTGTCGGAGGCCTGTAGAGGAATCTCAGAACAGCAGCGACCAAGCATGTGGCCACTCTGAAGGCCAGACAGCGGCAGGGGGATAGCCAGCTGCGTTCAGAGGAGCAGAAGGCTTCCAGTCAGGACAGCAAAGATAGCGTCGCTGAAGGAGAATCAGTCTGAAGATGGCTGGCGTTCCCTCACCTTAAATAGATGCGAGACACGCCCCATCACGCCACCATGGCACCAACCGCAGCCATTGGCTCAGCGGTGTCACGCCATGGGGTGTGGTCGACGGCATTGGCCCGCTGTTCGAGTTAAAATAAGTCCCCCCTCAGCGGCCAATGACCGTGCAGTTTTAATGAATAATAAAAAGGGAAAAAAGGAGTTTTCCCCATGAGCGTCTTAGCAGATGCAGTACGAGTGAAGTGTCGAAAGGGAAAACCCTATTAAGAATCTAACAGGCAACTTTATGCCCTTGCAAATTAGGGAAAGGTAGGGCAACCAGATGTCACAGTCTTAGAGGTGTGTCTCAGTGCAGTGTCTTAGGTTTCTATAACATTAATTAACAATGAGTACCTAAGCAGTTTTAGGAGAGAAGTTTGCTCTTAAGAAATCTTCACTTTAGCATGGGATTTATATATTCAATAAATAAATTTGTGTTATTTTAGGAATTATTTTAAAAATCTTCATCAAGTTAACTGTGTATTCAACAGCATGACAGGTCATATAATTATTTTAAGCTCACATGACATGGTAAATGCATTTGCTCTTTAGAGTCTTTAGGCAATCCAGCTCAAAATATGAGCATAGCCAGAAACCTTTTTTTGTTTGTTTTTATTGAATACTTGGTTAGAAATACAGATGTAACAGAACATATACTAAGGCAAAGATCCAGGGGTTCAAGGATGGCCAAACAATACAACACAATACAGCGATTACAAATCATAAGTGAGAGATTAAAGAAAAGAGTAAAGTAAAAACAAAGGAGAAAAATAGATGAGAAGAAATATAAAATATAAAGATATTAAATAAATAAACAGATTTATAGCAACTAACATACTCTTTTCTTACAACATAAATACCCAGAAACCAATTGTAATGTGAAAAGTGTGGAACATGATGATTTCTTTAGTTTAATACTAATTAATTCAATAATTTGGCGCCATCTTGTGACTGAAAACGCTTACTACCACTAGCCATTGTAATGAAAAAGTAGCTTTACCTCAACTCAGAATTATTTTTAAACAGCAGAAAATCATTCCAGCTCCTGTCTAGGAGCTGCTACGGAAAAACCCCATTCAAGCTACATTTCAAGCACAATCCAGGAACCGTCAGACACAGCTGATCCTTGGATTGAAGAGATCTCAAAGGCTGATGTAAACTAATTAAATCAGAAACTTACTCTGGTGCCAAGAAAAGGAGAGGTTTGAAAACACATAACAGCACTTTATACTGGATTCTGTATTGGTAATGTAATGTATGGAATCAATAGAGGAGTAACAGGGTCTCTTTTTTGATACCATTTAAAAGCCTAGCAGCTGAGTTCTTAACCAGCTGCAGGCGGGAGAGGGAGGCCTGACTCACACCCAGATACAAAGCCTGGCAAAAATCCAAATGAGACACAAAGACATGAACATGCTTTTCCAAATCACTGCAAAGATATTCTTCAACTTGACTACAGATCTGTAGTCAAGTTGAAAAACAGCATGTATTTGGCAATTGAATTTAAGTTTAGAATAAAAAATAAAGCTAAGGCTTTTAACAAAGGCTTTTTTTTCAGGAAGCAATAACAGATTGTAATTAGAATCCATACCACATCCTTTCTGACCAAAAGCAATAAAGTCTGACTTGTCCACAGTTCAGTTGGAAAAAGGTGCTTGCCAACCAACACTCCACATCAGCCAAACAATTATACTAAGACTCAAAAGAAGACTGCTTCTTTTGATTTGAGAATCATCAGCAGATGATCATTTATATTTAAGTCCATGCAACCTTACTAATTCCATCCAGGTTCAGTGACTCAAGATAATTTGATGGGTATGCTTATTCTTAATCAGCCTTTTTGTTGTTCATAGCGAATATGTTTGTGCTGTTTAATGGATTTGAGACTTGAGACATGTCACAGTTACTCTTCCTCTATAAATGTTAGAAAGTCATGAAAATGTTTTTCTTTTGTTGTCAGGAGTGTTTGAGGCTTACACAAATGAACAGGCGCTACTACACATTAAACAGAGAGAAAGCAATAGAATAATAGCGCAAAAATTCTTAGTAAAATATAAATATATAAATTTTCTAAAATGTTGTTGTTGCACATTAAATGTGACACATATAAAATTTTAATTATACATATAAGTGTATTTATGATATCAGTTACTATAAATCAAATGTAAGCTGGCTTATAAAGCCCTAATTACTATCTTAGATTATTTGATGTGTATTACACTTAAAATGTAGTCTGTTTTTTATCATTTATTTAAAATTTTCTAGACAAGAGAACAAGAGAAATGCTGCATTGCTAGAAAATGAATAAACTGAATAAATAAACTGAATGCACAAGCAGCAACTGTGTTATGTGTTCAGAAAGTATTCAGACCCCTTTAAAATTTTCACTCTTTGTTATATTGCAGCCATTTACTAAAATCATTTAGGTTAATTTTTTTCCTCATTAATGTATACACAGCACCCTATATTGACAGAAAAAACACAGAATTGTTTACAGTTTTGAAGATTTATTAAAAAAGACAAACTGAAATATCAAATGGTCCTACGTATTCAGACCCTTTTCTGTGACACTCATAAATATAACTCAGGTGCTGTCCATTTCTTCTGATCATACTTGAGATGGTTCTACACCTTCATTTGAGTCCAGCTGTGTTTGATTATACTGATTGGACTTGATTAGGAAAGCCATACACCTGTCTACATAAGACCTTACATAAATCATGTAATGGGAGAAGAGCCTCAGTGAGAGAGGTAAAGAAGAACCCACAGATCTCTGCAGCCCTCCACCAGGCGGGTTTTTATGGGCGGATTGGCCCGATGGAAGCCTCTCCTCCATGCAAGACACATGAAAGCCCACATGGAGTTTGCTAAAAAACACCTGAAGGACTCCAAGATGGTGAGAAATTAGATTGTCTGGTCTGATTAAACTTTTTGGCTTTAATTCTAAGCGGTATGTGTGGAGAAAACCAGACACTGCTCATCATCTGTCCAATACAGTCCCAACAGTGGAGCATGGTGGTGGCAGCATCATGCTGTGGGGGTGTTTTTCAGTTGCAGTGAGAGGACGACTGGTTGCAATCGAAGGAAAGATGAATGCGGCCAAGTACAGGGATATCCTGGATGAAAACCAGAATGCTCAGGACCTCAGACTGGGCCAAAGGTTTACCTTCCAACAAGACAATGACCCTAAGCACAGCTAAAATATTGTAGTGACTTCACAACAACTCTGTGACTGTTCTTGAAAGGCCCAGCCAGAGCCCTGACTTAAACCCAATTGAGCATGTCTGGAGAGACCTAAAAATGACTGTCCAACATTTCCTATCCAACCTGACAGAACTGGAGAGGATCTGCAAATCCAGGTATGACAAACTTTCCCAAAAAGATTCATGTCTAAATACAGAGCAATACTTAGGACCATGTGATATTTCAGTTTGTCTTTTTTAATAAATCTGCAAAAATGTCAGCAATTCTGTGTTTTTCTGTCAATATGGGGTGATGTGTGTACATTAATGAATAATTATTATAACGAAATTATTTTACCAAATGTCTGCAATATAACAATTTAAGGGGGTCTGAATACTTTCCGTATACCCATTGTATATTCCAAAAAAAGAGTAGTTAAAATTTGCCACTATACATTAAATACAGTTAGTTGTACCCTATATTTTTATGTTTGATTTCAGTAGCATTTTCTGTATACCTTTATTTTTACACTAATACTAAAGCTATCTTATAGTTATATTTGAGAGAGAGTTGGTGGTAATATCGAAGCGTTCCTATTGGTCCATGTTAAAGGAGCTCCATATAGCCTGACAGTTAGCCTACTCCAGACCAGATTGGTTTTACCACAGTGACTGAGCTTGAGCTATGGTAAATTTGCTTTATGAAACCAAATCAAGGGAAAATATGTTGGATTAACTCGATTGGCTTATTTTATCATATATTATAAAACAGCCCCCTGTTTTATTACTAATATTACTGATATTTTATTACTAACCACAAGATCATACAGTTTTACAAACACAATCATCTTTGGTGTCTTTGAAATAAAAGATGAAAATTATTCATATCTAAGGCAATATTATGAGGCATATTAACGATAGATAACACACTTGGACCATTTGAGTCCATCACCTAGCAGAACACAAATGGTGTATGCAGATCTGTATTAGCTGCTCCACACAGATAAGTCTTCTACGTATATTACCGCTTTGATTTTTACAAAAACAGCATATCCTTGCGTTATGGTGAACACAAAAAAGAGTGTGCTATTTGCATTCCCAAGCATTCTCAGCTGATGCGCTCCAAAATGACACTATGGTGCCGAATTGTTGAATAAATGTGTTATTTTTCTGTTCTTTCTATACAAAAAGTATTCTCATCACTTAATAACATTTTGGTTGATCCACTCATGATGGACTATTCTGATGATGTCTTTTCTGGACCTTGACAGTGTTATTCACTGGCAGTCAATGGGACCATTACAAGCCTCCCGGCTTTCATCCAAAATATATTAATTTGTGTTCCAACGTTGAACAAAGCTTTACCGGTTTGGAACGGCATGGGGTAAGTGGTTAATGACAAAATTCATATTTTGGGGTAACCATTTATAAGGCATCAATTTACCAGTAATCACCCTAGTTTATTTGCAAAGTTGTAATTTATGCCTTGCTTGCATTTGTTTCTGTTTACAATTACATCAGATTGCTAGATGATGTACTCAGGAAAAGGAAGAGTTTTTTGGACTTCATCAATGAATACACACACACACACACACACACACACACACATGCACAGAGATACATGAGAAAAACATAAAAAGGATTAGAAAAGGCTAAATAGTATTTTAAAAAAACAACAATTGTGAACAATGTTTTTTTTAAGACAAGCACCTTCCAAGGTAATACATTGTAAAATAATTATAATTCCAATCAGTAGTTGATACAAAGTTGAAACACTTCCTAATCCTTAAATGATTTTTGCAAATGCGGTGGTGAATTGTGTAGTTACCCGAATTACAGTTTTTTTTTCAGTCGCTAACAAGCGCTTACCCATACTTCAAATACGTTTTCTAAACTCCTAACACAATTAGCACAGCATGGGTCTTTTGTGACCATACCATTCACACATTTCATGTGGTTTTCACCCAATATGCCGTCAGTGACCACATTTCCACAATGCTTACATTTTCAGACAAGCTGTACCTCCCAACAAAACTTTGCTTGTTTTTGTAGTATTTACGAATGTTAACACACAACATCCCAAAATAGCAAAAACAATATTCCAAACATTAGATACAGTATGAAAACCTCTGCTTCTGCAATGATATCAGTTTAAAAACAATATCAATAATAAACAAACAATTGAATAATTTACACATCAATGTATGTTGGGTAAATTGGGCCAACCACAGCTGATTCCAGTCTGGCTTAGACTCAGTGGCAGGGGCTATTTTTTTCTATTACATTTACACTTATACAGTAAAAGGAGGACTTTGAGGAGTGATGTTTTTGGAAACAGAAAAAGACAAACACTGTAATGTCTGGACGAGGAAGAGCAAGGGGCCAAGTGAGAAGAGTGAGAGATGCAGGGAGAGGAGCAAGCTCAAGGAGAGGGCAAGGTAGAGGTGTAAGAATGCGTGGCGGTGGCATTCCAAGGACTGTCTAACTGGAATGCTTTTGCTGTGCCTGTGGACATACAGTTCCCAACCAAGAAATTTAGTGTCAAAACGGTGTATTGCATGTTTTGAATGCACATACCTTTAAAACTGAAAAAAATATGTCTGCAGTTTTTGAAACCTGGTGTAATTTGATTGACTGCATTTACCTTGTGAAGTGAAAACAAGTGCTATCCCTTGACAGAATCATTTCATTTTGACTCAGATTTCCAGTGTTTTGGTAAAGTCAGTGTGTGCAGAAAAAGATGTCTTCTATTGTGAAATGAAGAGTAATTATAAATTTAACAAAAGAAAATTGTCCATTTGCTCAGTTGTGTAATGTAGGTGTGAGTTTGTATGGGTAAGCACTTGTTAACGACTGAAAAAAACTGTGATGTAATCCATAAAAAACCTAACTAGTCTTATTACCGGTATTTTCAAATGCAATTTAAATTCCCAAGTAGCCTACTTAATATTTGGAGTCTAATTACGTAATCCAGATTGCATATAATCACTTACTCTCAGCTCAGGCTATAACCTATATCAGAGGGTTAACAGGTATTTAAGGTCACCCAGAACCACTAATCGTTGATTCTTCTTTTTTTTTGTCTCTTCGAGAACAAAAGAGTAGTAATGCTTGCGTGGCACAAAGCTAAGTTTTGTAATAGCTGTGGATGTAGACGCCTCTCCAACAACATTTATGGATTTGTCTTCATTACACGTCACCGCCCCGCACAACTCGAACGGGCCTTTTATTTCCTATCAATCATGCTGCATGTCCTTGTGTGTTCATTCACACATCCGTGTGTGTTTAACTCTCATGGCCGCGTGGCGCGCGGACGCACGCTCGCACGCTCGCACGCACGCAACTGCTAGCTTTTTGTATGAGTCTTTTCGTGACTGAATCATAAAGAGGACAGTGGGAGTTTAATTGAATAAAGGAGCAAGGAGAGAGAGAGAAGGAAACAGAGAGTGAGAGGGAGGGACTCGATGTGGCCATACAGGCTGCGGAGAGTTTTTTTTATTTGTGCTGGCTCCCCTTTTTCTTTCTTTCTTATTATTTGTCAACTGATTTTCCAAAATGAGATTAAAAGTTGGATTCATTCTTCGAAGTTTACTGGTCATCGGAACGTTTTTGGGGCTGGTTTTGCTTTGGTCTTCGCTGACACCGAAGGCAGTCGACGATAACCCGTTTGCTGGCGTAATGGTAAAGTATCGCTTTAATGTCCTCGAGTTATCTTGACACGTTAGTGTTTTGGTTGCAGCGTTACTGTTGTGCTGTTAATTTCACCCTGTGTTGGTATTCAGCAGGCTCGGCTAGCATGATGATTAGCATGCTAACTGCTGCGGTTGTCATGGAGATGAGCAGCGAGAACTGACCGATGAATTGTAACAAATACAGACGTTTATATGTATCCAGCAATTGAACTAAATGTGCGTTTCTATTCAAATTAACGTTAACCAAAACGTTATGGCTGTAAGCTGTTAGCGCGGAGAGCTAACGTTAAATGTCACTCTCTAACACATCCTCGCAAGTGTCAAATTCAGTGAAAACCCGGAAGGTCGTTATTGTGGTTACTGGTTCTTCAATTGAGACAAACGTCGTTTATGTAAAACCACAAAAAGAAGATGTTTTCAAGTAAAAAAATAATTTCCCGGTGATCTTTCTAGGTGGTTAGCCGTTTCAGTACTTAATATGGACTAAAAGGGTCGTCGAGATTGAATAGAGGGTCGATATGCATGCCGACTGAATTAAAGGCTGAATATTAGCTCGACATAAACAAATACAGCCTACATCGACACACCATTTTCTACTTTCACAAGATATTGTATCGAAATGCATGTGTGAGCACTCTGACACGTGGCACACTTGACAGCTTTCTGTCAATAGCTGGAACTGCTGTCTGGTTTACCTTGGCTTGTAATTCTGGCAATGTAGTTAACGTTGGATTTATTTGCACATCTCGAACAGAGCATATGTTATTTGTACGGAGTCTCTTCTTTGTTTACTTATTTCCCTTGAGCTTATGTTTTGCATAATTGGTCTTTATGTAAACGTTTGTTTGAAATCTCTTTTATATGGCCTTTTAACCCTGTAACGCCGACGTGACATAATGGTCAGTCAGAATCTAGGCTATATTTTGTAAATAAATGTTTATTGAACTTTATACAATGGATACATTCAAAATCCAAAAATCCATGTTTATTATTGAGTAATTTTTGAAGCTCAAACTGAGCTAAAATACACAAATTGTTGCATTATGTGGTCAACATTTATGATATTTAGCTTGTCATTTTTATCAGTGTGGTTTGTATAACATTATACCAGATACCTTAAATAAAATGTGCGTACATATCAGCCATCTGTATTGCCAAATAATGCCGTGATGATTGAGAGATGGACAAAAAATAAATTAATTTAAAAACGTGATGGGACATAATTGGTCGCATCAAGTAAACCAAAGTTGCTTCTGTTCAGTAAATGTTCAGTCAAAATTATAAATTATTCTTGCATCTACTGTATAAATATATAGAGTTTATCAGCAACACTTTGTCTCATATTTTTGTCTCATTTCATAGGCAGGACGAGATGCAGGTAAACTCTTGCAGCCCAACCTTCCCAATAATGACATGGCTGACCAGTTTAAGCCAGTTGTTCCTTGGCCCCATGTCGAAGGAGTTGAGGTCGATCTGGAGTCTATCCGCCAGAAAAATGGTGACAAGCCAAACCCAGCATTCAAAGCCCAGAACCAGCAGAATGTCATCCAGAAGCAATATGTCACCTTCAAGCCTCACACCAATGTGTACAGTGAACCTGTGTTGAAGAAAGGAATTTTGGGCAACTTTGAGCCTAAGGAACCTGAACCTCAGGGGGTCCAGGGCGGACCGGGAGAGGGCAGCAAAGCATTCGTACTGGGACCAGAGTACAAAGATTCTGTTCAGGCCAGCATCAAGGAATTCGGTTTTAACATGGTAGCCAGCGACATGATCTCTCTGGATCGAACCGTCGGTGACTTACGCCATGAAGAGTGAGTATGAGGACATGGGCCATTCTGATTTGTGAACGTATTTGGGTGTGTGTGAGGAGAGAATGTGGGTGAGCTGGTAACTTTGGGTTTTGGACTTTTTTTTTTTTCCCCTTCCCGGATGATCCTCTCTTGTTTCAGCATGTGTTTGGCTCCAGTTTTTATTAATACAAAATACTTACACAAGTTTTTTTTTTAAGTTGAACAGGCTACACACGCTATAGACAGGCGGGTGTGACATGTTGGTTTTCCACCCAGATAGATGAAAACGATAAAGACACACCTTTTTCAAACAAGCTCTTTTCAGTGACACTGTCGATGATGAACTACCTGTTTCTTTAGCCACGTCATTTCTTTTTTTTGCGTTCCCACTAACAAAAAAACGACCTATTGATTTTGCTCATGGTAGCATCACAATATCATAATATTCGTGACGTAACACCATGGGACCTTGTGATTGAAAAAGTGAACTGTGTTGCAGTACATTAATGGTTGTATCTTACACACTTTTCACTCGAGAGGACAGTTGGTACTCAAACTATAATGTGCTGCAAGCTATTACTAATGTTCCAGATGTTAAATAGGATCTGCATTTTTCCCATAATTCACACACCAAAATGTTGTTTGGCCACGTCACAGCGGAATGATAAGCTGCAGTCGCTCTCATTAACTCCCCACAAGCTGGAAAGCTGGATTATCTGCCTGAGACTGCTTTATAAATTTATGCAGCTTCAGAAGGGACCTAAGGCTTTGACAACAGGTCTAACTTCATATCTGTCCCCTGTAGGACGTCCAGTTTTGACAAACTCGTTGTTTAATAGTATTTATTTTCGGACATAGTTATAACCTCATATATACCTTGCATTTGTTGTATGCTGAGTTGATAGTCAAAACAACATGTAGTATCAGCAGTTTAATCATTACTGAAGTTTTACGGCACTGTAGTCCAGTGCCACTCCTTTTGCCGAGAGCTTGAAGGGATAGTTCAGTCATTTTCTTCTGTCATTACATAACACACTGTTATTGTACCAGCGTTCTTTAAAATATATTTTCTTCAAAATATCTTCTCATGCTAAACTATCATACAGGTTTGAGTAAATGATGACAGAAAATTATATTTTTTGGTGAACTATACTTTTGTTTAAAAATGGTATTCAATTGACCAGAATACTTTCATGAATTTATATAGGCTAAATTGTGAACGTTTTATATCAAGCAAATAAATAAATCAAGGGCATTTAATTCAGCCATGGTCATTCATTCAGCTGTGATGTAATATCACTGCTACATGTTTTGACTAAATGTCTTAGAAAAATGCACACGCATGCTTGCTACAACTTACTTCCTCCTGGGGAAATCAAACCCTTTTTAGCAGAGGAATCTGCGTAGTGTCTGGATCTAAGTCAGGGCTGCTGTTCTTTGGTACATGCAAGGTGTAAAGGTAAATGGTACTGAGAACAGAACACTGAATTTCGGTGGCATTGTCATTATTAATTGGTAAATGGCCCTTTCAATATGATCAGGTGTGTTAGATATACAGTACTGTGCACCAACACAAAATAACCGACTTAAAAATGTTTTTTGTTGGTGAAAATACTAGTGGCCTAAGACTTTTGCACAGTACTATATATATATCTCAGACTTAATTAAACCATAACATCATTACATTTGTAAAGGTTGTATCCATTTTTTAGGCTGCTGATTTGTTGGCGAGTGTGCACAGTGATACCAATTTTTGTCTGAAGATGTCAGTGTTTTCTCTGAAGTGAGGTGTGGTTAAAGTTTACAGTTTACTCATGCCTTTGTCATGATACAAACACGCTGAAGCATGTTAACACCTAATCATTTTGTCAATTTAAATCTTTTTTTTTTTGTTGTTGTTGGCGTAAACCGTTTTTTTGAGGCAGTCACTGCTCCGGGTGTGTGGTCATGGTGTGTGTGTGTGGTGTTCACTTCTCACTGCTGTGTGTGCGCACTTGGATGGGTTAAATGCAGAGCACAAATTCCTGGTATCGGAAACCATACCTGGCCACGTCACGTACTTTTTTCCTTTCATTTCCTTCAGCCTTGTGAAAAAGACATCGCTTATTTCAACATGAAGGGAAATTATTTATCCATCTGTTTCATGCATTTAAAGCCCTCCAAATAATTAATTGCATATATAACATATTCAATCCTATAAATACATTATCAGAATACACCGCTACCTTTAAATGGAAGTCAAATTGAGTTTTTTTTTTTATTTGGAGTAAAATGAGGTCAGTGCTGTAAACAGTACCAGAAAAGTAACTATTGTTTTGAATTTCAAAGCCAGCTTGCTAAATAATTTATCTACCACAAGGATGTGGTTGCTACTGACAATGTTTGTAGTTCTTTTATTGTCTTTTATTATCGCATTTGTAATTTATATTCTAGAACCAAAAATGAAAGCATGTTCACATTTTCTCTTCAAGACCGTATTTTACACACCAATAAAAAACTGGGAATGATATAACCCTATAGAAAATCTCTAGGGAGTACATGACGAGTTAGCCCTCTGAGCTGGCCTACAAATTGACGTCAGGACCAAACATTACCTCAGAGATTCAGTGCTAAAGTTAGCTAAAACATGTAACTAAATAGCATCCATCGCTGTCGTTTCAAAGAACAGTTAGCATTAGCACTTAATGGTGACAGCTTGTTTTTAGTAGTGCAGCACACCCTGATCTCCATTGAGACGGAATGCCATGGGAGTGAGTTGTTCTTCCAGTTAAGTGGCTTTACTGTGCTATGTAAGACAAATTAGGCCTTATGACTTGTGTTACAAGGCACTTAAAGAGGTTAAACTGCTATAAGAAAAATATTACTTGCAGTATGTTGCAGACAGGATTTTTTAAAAATTATTTTAGGAAGGAAATGTTTTGTTTGTTACAACATTTGATGAGTTTTGATCAAGGCTATATTACATGCATATACTTGGCTCAGGCAGATCTATGTCCTACACTAAGCATTGAGAGTTTCTTCATATATATATTTTTTTCTGTTTTGTAAGCTGCTCAAGCTTTTACTTTAGAACTTCTGCTTGCGCTATTTGTACATAAACGAAACTCTAGTGAAAATAACCCACCTGGAGCCTTCAAACGAAGCTGGAATAGGTTTCATTATTATACTTTTTTGTGCATGTTCTTCAATTTTATAGCTCCAGTAGGTGGGAAATGCAGTCCTTTTCTCTACCTCTATATTTCTACTATAACTCTTTAAGAAGAAGATTGAGTTCAATTCTAGTTAAACAGCATTTCTCCTCCAGTCCCACTCACAACTGTCAGTAATCTACTGAAATAAATGAAACTGACTAAAGACTCTTTAACATCGAGCTTAGAAAGAGATTGAGGAAGTATGTTTATTGGCATTGCTCTCCCTTCATGCAGAGGAAACAGTGTGCAAAGTTGCTGTTTCCTGTTTCACAAAATGCTTCCACAGGATGAAGGTGGATGCAAGCGTGGGCATCAACTCCACAACAACATTCACTTCTAAAATAGCATGCTTTATAATATTGTATATCTATTTGTCTGTAGGTGTAAATACTGGCACTACGATGAAAACCTCCTCACCTCCAGCGTGATCATTGTCTTCCATAATGAGGGCTGGTCCACCCTGATGAGGACAGTGCACAGCGTCATTAAAAGAACCCCAAGAAAATACCTGGCTGAGATCGTCATGATTGATGACTTTAGTAACAAAGGTAGAACACTGTTTTCATTTCTTCATCCAACACTCTACAATAGCATGTGTGTACTATACTCTATAATCAGTATAGATATTTCAGTAACTAGAAGTAGTGTTGCAACAGCTGAGTAAACAGGCAATAATCAAACACGATTTCCTGTCCTCCTTATCAAAAAACATTAAGAAGTCTTCTTAAGAATCTGAAAAGGTTTACCAGTTCATTTAGGCGAAGTGTTCATCACTGTTTGCTTCCTAGTAATAGACTTCACATTAGAGAGTTTTCTGATTTTATTGTATTTAGTGTTAATTCATCTGTAAATAAGAAAATCTTATCCTACTTCTGATGCTGAATAAATGTAAGACAGATGTTTACGTTGCAGTGAACCAGATTGTTGAGGAAAAGAAAAGTAGGGCAAAAACTTGGTTCTATCCGTTGGTTGTTGATTGAATGAATACAGATAACAAATAAAAAATAGAAATTCTGAAATTGATTTCTTTCATGTTGTTCACTAATGTCACATGGCCTGTTTTAACAACGCCCATACTTCCTCTCTGGGTTTTGAACATGGTAGTTTCATTGCTGTCTGTGCAGGCTCAGAAAGCTCTCAGATTTCATCAAACGTATCTTAATTAGGGATCTGAAGATATTTGTAACAACATGAGGGTGAGTAATTGTTGACAGAATTTTCACTTTTTGGTAAACTAATGTCCATCCGTATTTAAGATCATTCTACAAAATAAGACTACAGCATTTTTTGTCGTCTTGGTGGCCCTCAGTATTCTGGCAGTTTTGGATCATCCCTGTCTTTTAAGCAGTTACTGGTTTTTCAGGTTTAGAAAAGAGATGAATGTTTTAGTTTTTTATACCCCTCTCCAGAGAGCCTATTCTGTGCTCCAAAGAGAAAGAGACATATGGTTGCTTCAACCTGTAAGCGGTCTGCCTGACTAATGCTGGGCACTTGTTCATTAATATGGGGCAAGCAGACTGTTACTGAATGGAGATCATTACTCTTTAAGAGATTGCTCGCAAGGGAACTATGAATGAATGCAGTGCTGCAGACTTGGTCGATAAGAATCAATAAAGGGCATATAGGCTCAGAATGTTTCATGCATTTATTTAGTAATAAAGGTCAGTAAAAACTTTGTTGTTGCCGCACACAGTTTCGATTTGTTTTTCAAATGCAATATTTAGGGCTGACTGTCTGCAGTGAATTTCTTTTTTTTTTTTTTTTTTTTGCAAGTGGTCAAATTGGATCTGCTTGCTCTGGTATAATTAATGTCTTGTAGATCTACACTGGTTGCTATAGTAATGATGTAGGTGTGAGCAATATGCCAATAACGTTCTTTTACAACTGAGCAGCAAGCTATAATTAATATGTGCAGGCAGAAAGCTGAAAGGTTTGCCTATATATGTTATATAGCTCACACCATATTGCCATGGTGTTCTTGAGGTACATTTATAGAAAATAGGGAAACAAAGTTTTGTTATTCTTTGTATGTGTTCTTTCATTAGTTCATCTTAAAGAGAGGCTGGAGGAGTACATAAAACAATGGAATGGGTTGGTCAAACTGTTCCGCAATGAGAAGAGAGAGGGTCTGATCCAGGCCAGAAGCATAGGAGCCCGCAAAGCCACTCTGGGACAGGTTTGGGCCCCGTCATTAACATAGTGTTTCATGGTTCTACATAAATGTGATCTATTTGTGTCACACTGTGGTTCTGTCCTTAGGTGCTGATCTACCTCGATGCTCATTGTGAAGTTGAGGTGAACTGGTATGCCCCACTGGTGGCCCCCATTTCAAAAGACCGGTATGATTTAAGCTCTAGGTTGATTTTGTGCCCAGTGAAAGAGGATACTTTTTTTCTTTAAATAAGTTGAATTAAGTTTGAAAAAAAAGCAAGTGCTGGGTTCTAAAAGTGTAATTGTCCTATTCATGCTGATTTGATATTTATCAAAACATGCGGTAAGAGATTTTTTTTTTTTTTAGATTTTTTTTTAAGAGATGGGTTTAAATTGGATAGCTCTGAAAAGGGCATGTGGTGTATCCTAAAAATAATCACCTAATTGAAACGTTTATGTATGTATGTGTGTGTGTGTGTATATATATATATATATATATATATATATATATATATGAATTCTAATCATTATTACATTTTTGTGGAGTTGCGCCACATACAGTCTAAACTTTTCATAAAAGGTTATAAAAGGTCTTGTGTATGAAATAATCCTGTTTTATGTTTTTTAAGTTATTTAAATATTAAAATAAAATTTCTTCCTCATTTTTTAATTTAAATGTAATGCCCAGGTATGTTTTATTTTATCTTTTAAAACCTTAACCTAAATATATGTTGTGTTAATGTTGCAGAACGGTCTGCACAGTACCGTTGATAGATTACATAGACGGCAATGATTATACCATAGAGCCACAGCAGGGTGGGGATGATGACGGTCTGGCGCGAGGCGCCTGGGACTGGAGCCTCCTGTGGAAAAGGGTCCCGCTGGGCAGCAGGGAGAAGGCTAAGAGAAAGCATAAGACAGAGCCTTATCGGTAAACTTCCACCCTCCCATAAGCATGATCATTAAACCCATTCTGTCTCTCTCTTGTTTTGTCTCCCCCTACCTCTGTGTACATGTATGTCCATGCTTGCTTGCTTGCATGGACATCCCTCTTGCCTCTCCTCCATCCTCTGTGGCCATGCTCAGAACTGTGTGCACAGTGCCTCTCATAGATTCTATTAACGGCAAGACTTTCACCATCGAGCCCCAGGGGGGCGGAGACGAGGATGGCTTTGCCAGAGGAGCATGGGACTGGAGCATGCTTTGGAAACGCGTGCCTCTGAATAGCAAGGAGAAGCAGAAGAGACTAACTAGAACTGAGCCCTATCGGTAATTTAAAGCCATAATCCTAAACTGATTAGGGCTGACCACAAGATACATAAGTGGAGAGACCTTGCCTCTCACTTATAAAGACTGGTGGTGGTCTGCTTATCTTTGCTTCTTTAACCGCTTGGCTCTTATGACACTCATAAAATACTTCCTGCAAAGTGTTAAAGCTGTATACTAACTGCTATGAAGTGGTCATAACACAATGAAGTGATTTTACAAAATGCTCCATGTATTATGACTTCACCATGGCTGTCCTGGTAAGGTCTCTACTTCTAGAACTACTACACTAACGACTCGTAGAACTTGTTTCTGCTTCTCTTTGCATGCAGTCTCCACTTATCTTATCTGTCCTGTTGTAGTGAATTGGCGTAAGCATACCCAAGTGCATGTGGCTAGTCACCAACTGGGAAATTGTGTATGCTGCTTACATTTTTACTTGAACTTCCTCACAGTGTTCTATGTTTTCTGTCCACTTCACTGCAAAGTTTCTTCTGCTTTGTTTACACTATTTTTTTTTTTTTTTTTTTTTTTGCTTTTTTAAATGTATTGTTAGGCTGTCCAAACTCACATTACATGTGGCAACACGCACAAAATATTATTATTAGCATATTAGTAAAAAAAATGTAAGCTTATCGCAATGTATTTTTTCTGACCGAAAAAGAATACTAAATTAATTTTACATTTTTACTGCCAGTCTGAACAATGCCTTATCTCTTAATGTTCTACAGTACCATACTGTATGTCTGTGAAATGTAAGGGGGAAACATTTCTGACAGGTAAATATGTGTGTCAGGTCCCCTGCGATGGCTGGAGGACTCTTTGCAATAGAGAGAGATTTCTTCTTTGAGCTGGGTCTCTATGATCCAGGCCTTCAGATCTGGGGAGGAGAAAACTTTGAGATCTCCTACAAGGTAAACTTTAACTTTTTAATTGCTAGTGTTATGCTAGTGCTATTTTTTTGACTCTACAGTGTGCATACAATTCCGTGTTTCTGTGATCCTGATTTTTTTCCAAAGACTTTGCTTACTTTTACTTTAATTTGATCTATATTACACAGAAATACTCATTCTGATTGGTCACTTCCATGCCATTTAGTCAATCCACCTCAGTTTTCTTACATATTTGAGCTTGTGTTCAGTTTTACCAAATGTCTCTACAAAGAGTATAATAAAATAATTTTAACTGAAAATCAATACTTAATGCACACAAATGTAAGTAAAAAGGAGTATAACAAAAAATTTGTATTAAAATAGTCACATCACAAAATAAACTTCAGGGCGTTTTATACTCTATATTAAGTGCACAAACCAACATATTTATCCCACATCAGCAGTTTGTTCGTGAACACTTTCTGAATCTCTGCCGTGTGTGTGTCCTGTGTAGATATGGCAGTGTGGTGGGCAGCTTTTGTTTGTGCCATGTTCACGGGTGGGGCACATCTACCGTCTGCAGGGTTGGCAGGGAAACCCACCTCCTGCTCATGTAGGCTCATCCCCTACACTTAAGGTCAGTTCAATTCTTTTATTTTATTTTATTTTATTTTTTTGGTAAAAATGCCTCTCTAACGTCCACTCTCCTCTTTGGCTGTGTGTAGAACTATGTGCGGGTGGTGGAGGTATGGTGGGATGAGTATAAAGACTATTTCTATGCAAGTCGACCTGAGACTCTGACGCTGGCCTATGGAGACATCAGCAGCTTGAAAAAGTTCAGAGAGGAACATCGCTGCAAGAGCTTCAAGTGGTTCATGGAGGAGATCGCCTATGACATCCCTCAACATTACCCACTGCCCCCAAAGAATGTGGAATGGGGAGAGGTGCTCATATAAAACAATACAAAGAAAAACACCATTTAAACCAGTTTAAAGATATTGCCATTTGCCATCATTCGGTATTTTTCTCTTTCAATAGATCCGTGGGTTTGAGACAAGCTACTGCATCGACAGTATGGGCCACACCAATGGTGGCAATGTTGAAATTGGGCCTTGTCATAGAATGGGTGGAAATCAGGTAAAGGAAAGCGATTTAGCAGCAGTACTTTATTTTTTACAGTTTATATAGCAAGTTGTTTTTTTTTTATTATTTTGATTTTGCTTATGCCTTTCTCTAGCTCTTTAGAATTAATGAAGCAAACCAGCTCATGCAGTACGACCAGTGCCTGACAAAAGGGGGAGACGGAACTGCTGTCATCATAACACACTGCAACTTAAACGAGCACACGGAGTGGAGATATTTTAAGGTATGTGTCAGGAGGTATATTAGGCATTGATTTATAAATCAAAACAGCAATGCTGTTTGGAATATTACAAAAAAAAAAAAAGTTTTTGTCAAATACTATAAATGCAAATTAAGCTTTAACATGTGTTTCTGCAGTCTAACACTAGTTTTTGTAATTTCTTGCAAGAAATATCAATAAAATGTTTGTACATTACCAAAAAAGCATTATTATATGCAGAATTTCAAGGTAATATATATGCTATAGTTCAGAAGTTGTAGTGATAAAGGATAAAAACGGATTGTATTCATACGGGTTCATATTGTACTTGCTCATCATTTATATTTTTAACAAAAAAGGTTAGCGTGCCTTAATGAATAAAATTATAAATATTTTTATAAATTGATGGACCCCAACCCTTTGAAAAACAACTAACAGTGAACAATAGTAGTTGTAAACTATAAAAGCAATAAATACTGTACAAATAGTTATTTTGTTAGGTTGTTGGCAAACTTGACTCCTGTAGCTTGCTGTTTGGATTCTTGATTAAACTTTTCCAATGCTTCTGATTTCTCAGGATCTACATCGATTCACACACATACCCACAGGGAAATGCTTGGATCGTTCTGACGTCTTGCACAAAGTTTATATAGCTGACTGTGACAACAGCAAGAGCTCGCAGAAGTGGGAGATGAACAACATTGTGGCAGTTTGAGAGCCAGGCTCAAACGTGCTTCAAGGATAAACAGTGACTACAGCAACAGGTTTTACCAGTATACATGTGACTAATTAAGTTTTAGTCAAAACCTGAATAACTCTGAACTCTGATCATAAATAGAAACTTTTTTTCTCCATTGAAGACAATGTTTACATCGGTTCATCCCCAGTGTCCATCGCATGGGTTTTTCTTTGGAATCTGTGGATTGGAGGGGTCTACCTAACAGAATGTTTTCCCTTTCACAGAATGTGCACAATGTGTGCTGAAACAAATGATCTAATACCACTTTTGTTGCTGCTCCATTACAAAATACAGGTTGTTCATCAAGTACTGGGATGCATATATATTTTTTTTTAACACTGGACATTCATTATGTTTGAGATGACAACCTGCCACTTGAACTATTTTCGTCTTTGGCACAATGGCACATTTTTTGCCATATATTATGGGTAAAAAATGGGAGTGGAGAGAAACGGGGATATAAGGTAAACAATGGGGGGAAAAAAAGTGATTTATTTGTCTACTGCATTCAGACATTTGCCTGGTTGGGGGAATAGATGTTTATTTGTTTGCAAAAATTAACGTTTGATTATACTACTATTCATGGCCAAAAATCATCTCGAGCAAAGTTATGTTTTAAGGGCAAGAATGATTGCAGTGTGTACATTTCTTGTTTGTTTTGTACAATGTAAATATGATTATTTCTAAATTAACATTTTGAGATATGATGGGCTTCCCAATGAAGGTGTAAATATCTAACTTATGGTTGTTTTCTCAAGAAAATAAATGGAACATTTTTACCAGTCTGCTGCTGTACAAAAGTGCTGTTGTTAGCAGGTTCAATTATATTTCAACTTTTTTGTAGCCTGTAGGAAATATTCTTGCCACTTTCCATAAATAGGCTATCCCACTGGTTACCGGTTTTGTTTGAGGCATAAAACAAAACTCTTTTAACACTACAGTATGTTAGATTGAACAATGTAGCCTAATATGGACTCATGAAAAGTAGGCCATTGATTGAAGCATTTAATACTGATGCCATGTCATGAAGTAGTTGTTCCAAAATGATGCATAGCTCAAATTTTAAGAAGCTAAACAGGTTATTATTGGGTCAAAATTTAGTTGTAGTTCCTGAAATAAAGGACCACCTCCCTTTGAGAAGAGTTGCATTTTATACTCCATTCTTGGAAACTGCCTACAATAGAAGTAATCCTATGCAGTTGAATTACAATAGACTGTGCGCCATTTAGGTTGTTGAAGGCAGTAGAGTGAGCTTGTGCAGGGAAAGCATCAGCTGTGCAGCGGTGTTTTGGATGCAGGTGAGCAGCTGTCATGTTTGATAAATAGCACACCTTGTGACTGCATCAATAATATACCCAACCACTTGAGTTAACCCCACCCCCCCTTAAAAAAAAAAAAAAAAAAAACTAATGAAAAAGGTTTTTATTCTTAAACACTTAAATCTGCTAATTACAGTTTGCCTTGTCTTTTAGTAACTTTTATATTTCAATAACCTCAGTTACTGAATTTAAACGTGGTCTGACAATACAGAAATTCTGCAAAATTCTTTAATAAGTCAAAATTGCACACAGTGAAAAGGGGAATTGGTCATAATATACAAAATTTAATAAGAAAAAAAAAAAAAAAAGGGGGGGGGAGAAACAAAATTCAGTCTACACAACGTAAAGCTTGCTTTAAAATCGAGACTACACAAATCCAAATTGTTCCTTATTTGTCTTAAAATGGCAGTAGAAATAATATCGAACAGGGAAAAGAAACCAAAGCAACCACAGCTATCAAGACAAAAAGCAGTGCTTAAAAAAAGCTGTTACATTTACAAAACAGCACATGACCTCAATATGTATGATTATACACATTTCTGTACATGTATTGAAAAAATTTAAATGCTAAAAAATGCATTCACATTGTTTTGCAAACAACTCAACTCAAGTTTTCCTGATAGTTTAATCGTCATCATCATCATCATCGTCGTCATCCTCTTCTTCTACGTCTTCCTCTTCATCATCGTCATCATCTTCATCGTCATCATCATCAGCTTGTGCCTTCTTTCCTGCTGGCCGGCCAGGTCCACCCTTTTTGCCACCATCTGCCTTTACTCCTTTGGCGCGATATGCAGCAACATCCTGGTTGGAAGTTATATGTTAAATAGAAGCCTAAAAAGCAAAAAAGTTATTGGAAGGATTGAAAATTTGGTCAACAGTTACCTTTTCATACTTCTCCTTGAGCTTCATGGCCTTCTGCTCATAAGGAGACTTTTCCTTTGGTGAAAGCTTAGACCACATCTCCCCAAGCTTCTTTGCAATGTCACCAATAGAGATGCCAGGGTTGTCGCCCTTAACCTTTGGGCGATGGTCAGAGCAGAAGACAAAGAAAGCAGATCTGATGGTAGAGGGAAAAAACAAAAACACACACAAAAAAAACGGTTATACTCAATTCAAAACAGCCGAAATCTCATGGGTCTATTTGTGCATTACTCACGGTGGTCTCTTGGGAGCATTTGGATCCTTCTTCTTTTTCCCTCCCTTTGCACCTTTAGGAGGCACGTAGTTTTTCATCTCTCGGTCATAACGAACCTTGTCATTTTTGGCCATTTCCTCAAACTTGCCCTTCTCCTTTGAGGACATGGTCTGAAAAACATGAGACTATGATTAGGTTCTGCCAGGCGCAGTGTGTGGCTCTTTATCCTCCCGCCCTACATTTGCCTCAGTCACTTGAGTAACAGATGCATCATGTAATTCTGCCCCACCCCCTCCCTAACAACAACAACCACCCCCCGGAAAAACATTGCAGACCTTCTGTTCAACTCACCTTCCATCTTTCAGAGCACTTCTTGGAGAACTCTGAAAAGTTCACCGCGGTCCCTGGGTTTTTCTTCTTATGTTCCTCCCGGCAGGTTTGCACGAAAAACGCGTAAGAGGACGTCTTTCCTCTGGGCTTATTAGGATCTTTACCCATGGCTGTGATATGCTAAAAGTGATAAAAACACCAAAAACTGTTAAAAAATAAATAAAAAGCAGCAGCATGCATCGTTAATCAAAACATAGTTCGAGTGTAGCTTTGCACTCTGGTAAAGCAACAGAGAAATGGTCGCTGGCTAAACGCAAGTTAATCCGATCAAGTTCCTGCTTCGTTTCCACCAGATCACTCAACTAGAACAATAAGCGTCCCTCCATTTTGTTTTCCCGCCTAAACTGCAGGAAATATGCTCTAGAATGTCTGCAACTGGCAAGTAGTTTCAGATTCTACGCGTTAAAACGAAAATAAACCCGCCAAATTAGCAAGGCGCACTACTTCGGAGGACTTTTAGCTGCTTCAGGCTCAGCACACAGGCGCTGCGCTCCATTACGACCTCAAACTCCCAGCCAGTCATGGCTGCTTACGCTCTTAACTTCACAAGATCACTAAGCTGCTACAATCCTGGAAAATCTAACGTTACGTGTTCTCAAAATTTAACAGAGCTTCAGCTAAGACGAGAACACTTTTCATAAACACTTTACTTATTTTTAAATAAAATAACGCTTAGTCTTAAGTTTCGTATAAAATACTTGATTCGTACAATAAATAATCACGACAATGTATCATATATTTTTTAAACTCGCTCGATTAAAAAAAGCTCCATTTTAAAAATCTAAAAATATTTACTAGACAAACCAAGACACGCTTACCTATAATCAGCCTCAACTGCTCGACAAAAACGTACGTAGTCTTCTTGTAAACTGTTTGGTCGCTGTGTTGCAGGGCGCACAAACTTGATTAAATGCCCATAGACTCCACCCTCGGAGCTCTCGTTTGATTGGTTGGGACAAGTTCAAATTTGAATCGACGCCGTTCTTGGGGCTGTATTGAATTGCCATTGGCTGTCTCTGACCGCAGTCAAGTTTCTTTGTGAAAATTAGATCCAGATGACGACGCCACTGATCTCGTCGGCTATTGGTTGAATTGGGGATTTAAAATAATGAGCGGTAAGTCTTTGAATCAGGGAAATGCACCTCAGTTTGTTTTTTTTAAAACCCATCTCTGAAACAAATATAAATAGGTTGCACACGCCGAGTAAGTGTTTGAGGAATGATCTCCCTGCCGAACAAAATTACATTCATTTTTTTTTGCGGTAAACTCTGTAGCGATTCAAACATTGTCGCGCCATATGGACAAAAGCTGACGTCTGTGCTGCTGCCTGTTTTAAAGACGGCACGCCTTGCAGCTCACACCTCCTCATGCGTTAAAGTCTATGTTAAAACCATCCCATGGATCATTTTGAGTTACTTTTCACCCACTTTGTCTTTTTTGTGCCATGAGCTCTACTTAAACAGTAACGGGATTTTTGTATTTTCTCATTTGTATTCAAGCTTAGGTTTTCCTATTAGTGTTCTTCGTGTTGCAAAGGTTTGGCGATTGAATAATACAAAAAAAAAACTACAAAAAATATATGAAATATATCGCAACCCCACTCCTTTAAATTATTTATTTTTGACGTGTGTGAGCAAGTATTGTTGCTCTATAATACACACATTTGGTGACGTTATTGCTGCGTTTGTAAACATATGATCACGTGATACTTTGACCCTTTGCGAGGGAAAGGGTTATGTATATTATTAAATATTAAACGGTACGTTAGAAGATAATACATTGCATGGTTCACGAAAGTATCCTTGAAACTGATATATGCCGACAAGCATTAATTTTAACCCTTAATGTATAAACAAAGTTCATTCTTTATTATTATGGCACAATAAACAGCAGAACTTGTAGATGTTATTGTTAGCTAGTGTTGTTGCTATTCTCAACGGAATTTGTGTCAGCGTTAATACCACAGACACGCACACATACATGCATGTAAATGTGCCAATGCAAGTTAAAATAAATAAAAAGGGTAGGCTTGATTATTTAGCTGAAATCTTAGTGAAGACACTTGGGCAGTTCCATGCAATGTGTGGCCATAAAGATTCATTGTAGAATCACCCTCAGCTGTTCTGTTCGGACAACTGAAAGGACAACTGGAACTGAAATGTGTATATATCAATCAAACTTTCTAAATAATACTACACTTTATACAAATATCTGATATCTTTATACAAAATTTTAGATGTAATTGATGAAGGACTAAATGAGGACATCAGCATGAATTAGCATGACACTGTTACCACCATGTTTGAGCATTAAAACAACACCTCACATTCTCCTAAATCACTTCTCTCCACCTTTTGCCATTGGATTTGAATAGATTAAGACAATTGAAGTGTAAAACGGTTCTGGAGAATTAGCCAAATGGCTCTGCAAGAACTCTGTGCACAAAAGGCATGATTGAAATGCTGATTCAAGTCTGAACCGTGATCATATAAGAGGACTGTGTAGACTGATGTAGGACATGGCAAGTCGCATTCATTAAATGTGAAATTTTGTATTCCAATCATTTTAGTTTTATATAGCTGAATAAAATATATCCTTTCATTCATTGATTTATTCAGGTTTTGACCAGAAGTAAAAATGATTATTAAAGTATATTGGGTATTGATGGTTGTCCTTCTACCCCAAATGTCTAGCACAGCAACTAAAGCCGTTTTCCGGTCATTGTTATTCTTTGTAATACTTAACTTTTTGTTGTGGACTGTTGCTGCAGTTTTAATTTTGAAAACGCATAATTCTTTAGACTTGCACAAATCATACAGAAAAATGTACAGGTGAAACATCGTGCCTTTATCTCATGACTATGACATGCCCTTCCTTTTAGATTCGTACTTGAAGCATATCCTGTTTGTATCTGTGGTGCAGTGCTATTAGAGTGCTCCAAGATCTGGCAAGAGCAGACTTGCTGATACAAACCAAAACGATACTCTTATCGGAAATGTGAAGAGTGCTATAATTAGTCTTGGTGGACTGTACAGCAAGCTCAGTAGCGTTATCTCTGCAGGATTGTGTAGGATGCAAATATATGCTATAATGAATCATGGGTCTTGTCATTTTTTTTTTTATTTAAGATGATAGTTACAAAATAGTGTGTATATTTCATTGAAGAATTTGTGGTTTGGTGTTGCATAGAAAATATTGAGAGATTTGATTTTGATTTGAAAGACTTGATTAAACTAAAAAAAAAAGTTACGTATTACCTATTTATTCTAAGAGAATTAGCTTAATTTTGCCATTTTATTTTGCTGTTGATTTGTTAGTTAAGTACTGTGTGTGTTCTTGACAGCTTGACATTAGAAAGTTTCTGTCATTACCATTATGCAAAAGAGTAGCGGTCATGGAATAGCCATTATGAGGCATGATGCTTCAATGAGCGGTAACTTTTTTAATGCTAGCTAATACATTCATGTTTTTTTTTTCCTACTTGAGGAGTGTTGTATAGTCTTTTAATAGCTCAGTCATATATAAACAGGCCTTACTCAACATCATAGATCATAATAAATCATTATCATAATAATCATAGATCATAATAAAAAAAATTAACCCTTACAAACGTCTCAAAAATATTATGTGTAATAATTTATATATATATATATATATATATATATACATATATACATATATACATATATACACATCTCTTCCAAAATCAAAACAGCATGGATTAAATTTGTGTGAACAG
>JAUYWG010000031.1:7528899-7543597 GCA_034779775.1 Enteromius afrohamiltoni
CTTCTACAAACACACCCGTGCTGCTGCTGTGCTCCAGAGACACAGATATGGTCTAAATTTGGTTTGTTTTATTGTCTCTCTTCAGCTGGCCTTTGCCAGATTTGTGGCCAGAAACAACATTTCACATCTCAAGAGGTATTTAGTGCATTATTTCATAGCCCAGTTATTTCATTTTGGCTGTTTTTTGTGTGTGTAGTATATATCAAAAGTTTTTGGGCTGCATTTATTTGACTGAAAACTGAAATATTACACTTTAAAACAGCTGTTATATATTTCTGTTTATGTGAACATTTATCTAAACCTTAATTATTTAATGAAGTTACTCCAGATCATGTGACACTGAAGACTGGAGTAATGATGCTGAAAACACAGAAACATTGTAACACATTTTCACACAGAAAACGGCTGTTTAAATTGCAGTAATACTATACTGTATTTTTTTAAATAAAAGAAATGCAGCCTCAGTGAGCAGAAGACACTTTTACAAACATGACTGAGTTTGTGTTTGCGTGTATATATATATATGTCCTGATGTGTTGTTTCTGCAGGTACAGCATCGAGCGTGTCTACAGGCCGAGGAAGCTGGATCGAGCTCATCCCAGAGAGCTGCTGGAGTGTGCCTTCGACATCGTGATTCCCATCAGCCACAGTCTGCTGCCGGACGCCGAGGCCATCTACACCGTCTCTGAGGTGGTTCAGGAGTTCAGTGCTCTGCAGGTAACACACCATCTCATCACTAGAGTTTTAACAAAACGACATTGTTACTTAAATCCCATCAACTCATTAATCTAGCCTGTTTTCAGTTAATGGATGGATCATTGAAGCACACTTTTAATATGAAACCGTCTCAATTCTGATTCATATTCTGCACAGTAAATGCTGTTTTGGTGCTGTTCAGTGAGTACTGTAGCGCCTCGGTGAACTTATTATCTCCTCCGCTTTAGTTCTAGCACAAAATAAACATGAATGTCCATCTGAAGGTGTGTTAAACGACAGAGTACAACTTTACAATCCGTGCGGTCTCATGCAGTCACTCTATTAGTGTTTCAGTCAAGCAGAAATGTCAGTGTGATGACTTCAGCTATCAGCTATAAAAGAAACTCTGGAGAGGGGCATTCTAACTCTAGAACTCTATTCCAATTCTATTCTTAAAAAAAAAAATCTTGTCCATTTTAGACTTGCGCACTATTCATTTACTAACTGTGCTTTTCCTATATATTATATATATGTATATAAAATTTGTTTTATTTGCTAATGTAACTAAATTGTCCTCATTTGTAAATCGCTTTTGATAAAAGCATCTACTAAATGTAAATATTATGTAATTGTAACTTTTATTACAAAAACATCATTAAGTGTAATTTAAGCAGTTCTATAGCCTAAAAAAATCTGTCAGTTTGATCCTTTTCTCATATATATATATATATATATATATTATAAATAGTTAAGATAAGAGAATTTGCTGTGTGTACATCATATACATCCGAAATAATAGATCTTTATTTGAAGCAAATGGAGAATCAAGTCGAATCGTGAAGTCCAGATGTTTGAGAGAAGGTGCAGTTTAACGTTGTGTTGTGTGTGTCTGATGTCAGGACAGAAACTACACCATCCACCTGAACCACACGAGTCTGCTGAAGGCCGTTCTGCTGCACAGCGGCGTCCCAGAAGACAAACTCACACAGGCCTCCAACATACTGTGTGACGCCATGGTGATTCATATACATTCATATCAGTACAGCATCATTACGGTTTAAAGTCTGGTGCATCAGTCTGGCCTTTAGAGTGTACTCCGATGTCTCTTAATTTACAAAAATTGCCCTGCATCTCCCTCTCTTTTACATTCACACGGCTGTTTGAGGCAAACAATTCGAGTATAATAGCTATAAGCTATGATGATTTATTATTGTTATCATTATTCTAGCATTGCTCCTAAGACATTATTCTGATAATACATATTATCATAATACAACGTTACTGTAAAATAAGAAAGTAATATTTCTTCATAAGTGCCATATTTATTGGAAAGGAAGTCGCATAGGGTCAAAACTGCATCACTGACAGAAAAAAAAACATTATTTTACATTTTTATATTATATACTTATTTATTTTTTCAAATTAGATTTTTTTAATGTTAAAATTATTTGTATGTTGTCATTTTACATTATGATTTTTTAAAAAATACGGTTTTAAGATACTGTAATTTTAATAATTGTATACACCACGCTTTCTAAAAAATATAACACATTTCATTATTGCTTTCATTAATAATGCAAAAACATCCCTACACAACAAGTACTTTACATTTAACAGTATTCAGAACAAAATATTAGTTTCAAATATTATAGTGGCATTCAGCTTATTATAAACACAGAAAGCATGTGAGATGTGCTGTAGAAATTAATCGTTCGGATTCAGTGCACTTAATGCATGTTTTGCACGCTATAAATCTGGGCACATTGTATTATTATCTTTACACTGCTGAAGTGTTTTGCTGGAAAAGATGTGTCTTATAGCACCGTGTAGAGTAGAGATGATCTGAAATATAAAAGAACATGAGGCAAAGTGCTGTGTGTGAGCGGCAGTGTTGAGGTTCAGCGGGTTCATTCTGCTCTTACGTAACCTGGACTATATTTCTGTGTCTCTCTTTCACCTTCACACGCAGAGCGAGAAACTGACAAAGCGCGAGGTGGAAGCCAAATTCTGTAACCTGTCCTTGTCCAACAACAGCGTAAGTCGCTTATTCAGAGCCAGGTCACGATTCTCTGTGCATTACCACACATCATTAACGCATTCAAAAACAAGTCTAATTACATTTAATCACTATATGTTTTCATAGCTAATTAAGTGAACAAGTTCAACCTGTAGATATGAATATAATGTTGCTGAAACGTGACTCAAATAGCTCTTTTCTTTGTAAACTCAGCTGCAGACGCTGTATAAGTTCATCGAGCAGAAGGGAGATCTGCAGGACCTGCTTCCTCTCATAAACTCTCTAACCAAACAGAAGAGTTCAGCCGTGGCTCAGATGGCCAAACAGGGCCAGAAAGATCTAGAAGAGGTCATGAACCTCCTCAGGAAGCTGGCCGTTAAACTACAGGTGTGCCGTCCTCTAGATCACTGTACATGAGTGTAATATGTTTATTTATTTTTGCCATTTTTTAACTCTATTAGTATAGGATAGCATAGAAGTGACCGGAAGGAAAGTGGGAGAGAGATGAGGGGTGGGATCAGGAGAGGGATATATGAAATTAACCTGGTTTTTAATATTGTTGCTTCCAGGGCTCCACAATTCATCAAAATAAAACCAAAATCACAACATGACTTAGCCTGCAATTTAATCAAATAAATATCTCTCTATTTTTTTTTATAGTTAACTTACACTAAAATAAATGTAAAACAATTTTTTGAATATATACATATATATATATATATATATATATATGTGTGTGTGTGTGTGTAAAATATATATATTTATATATAAATTGTTACCTTTTTTCATGTTTATTTTATTAAAGTGTATTAGTTAATTTCGCAATAATAATATAGTAATAAAATTAAAAGTTTTTAATACATTTTTATTTTGTATTATTGTCATTATTGTATAAATATTTGCATTATTTTAATTGTTATATTAATAAATAATACTATTTTGGCGGACAGGCAGAGCTGAACTTTTTCCCAGAATCCCTCAGCCCTGCTCGTCTCATGCTCGGAGTGTCTGTGTGTGTTGTAGGTGGTGGTGAATCTGGGTTTGGTCTATAAGGTCCAGCATCACTGTGGGGTCATCTTCCAGTTCGTGGCGTTTGTCAGGAGGCGCAAACGCACCGTTCCTGACGTCTTAGCGGCAGGCGGACGCTACGATCATCTGGTAACATCAACTAATGTTTTACTCCAAAGCCACTTCATAATAATTCTAATCTTATAGAACTCTTGTGGTTGATCAGCTGCTGTAGAGAAATAATGAGAAGCATAAGAACGTGCAGCAAGCAGTAAAACTACTTGGATCACAACCTAATGTGTTATAATGAACTCTTTCAGATCATGGAGTTTGGAGGTCCGGCGGTGTCCGGTCCGGTCCCGTCAGCGGTCGGTGCCAGCATCGCTCTGGATAAGATCTGCTCGGCTGTGACTGGTCTGGAGGAAGCGGTGAGTCTCGGGCTCAGTGATGCAGGGTTTCAGATGCTCTGTGTCTCGTCTCATCTCTCTGTCTCTGTCGGTCAGCCTCCGGTTAGCTCCTGTGATGTTCTGGTGGTTCCCGTGGGTCAGTCCTCCACCGGCAGAGCCATTAAAGTCACTCAGAAACTCTGGGCGGCCGGAGTCTCTTCAGACATCGTCTATGACGTCTCGCAGGTCAGTGTTCACACGCTGTGAGGAAACATCCTGTCCCAATCTGAACAAATATATGCTTTGAGTTTGAGTTTGTTGCATCCGTAAATGAACCAGATTTAATCCTTTTGAGCTAAAATACTAGATTTGATTCTGTTTAACTACATATTCATATGTTTACCGTTCACTCATAGGACGTGCAGGCAGCTTTATTTTAGTTTTATTAGTTATATTAATATTTTTTTTCTTAATTGTATGGTATTGTTTTTATTAATTAATTAATTTGATCTAAATTAATAAATTAATTAATATAATAAATTAATTGTATTTATTAGCTCTAGTTATTTTATATTATATTTTATATTTTATTTTAAAACTATGTGAAAAGGATTGCTGTCCTACTGCCTGGCAACTATAGGTTTATTATTTATAGGTTTTTAATACAACAACATTTATTGCAAACCTCAGTTAATTTATTTTTATTAAGCAAAACGGACAGGAAATGGACTATAACCCATGCTATAAATTATTTTGTAGCAGCCAATAAACAATGTGACATATTCTAGAAAATACAGTAAGTTATATTTTGTTTTTATCATTTGATTAATTGGCTTTTCATCAGCTCATAAATCCTAGTTTGGGACCGCTAGGATACTGAAGAGCATGTTAGCGCTCATTCCTGTGGGTATAGCTGGCTCGTGGATCAGGATCAGTGCTAATGAAGCACAGAGTCGTTCCAGCGCTTGACTTCTCTACATAAACAGACTCTAATCTGTCTCATCATGAAGGACTTGTGTGATGTTTGATGCACCGTCAGCAGAATACACAGCAGCGGTTCAGAGGTCACACAAACACACACAATGACTAGGACTGATGATGGTGTGAAAATCAGTCACACCCTTGTCTTTATTTAATTTGATGTAGTTTAGCAATATCACACCAGCGAGAGTTATGATCTTGAATATATCAGTGGTGAAGATTTCTGGGAAAAAGCATGTTGTGTCACATTTTGGACTTAATTTGCAAAATCAAAGCCTCTGATCAACACACATCAGTGATTCATTACTGAATGAATCAGCCGTATGAATCATATGAGTCACTTGCTTTGTTTCTGAATGAATCAGTCGTTTGAATGAATCGAATGAGTCAATCATTCAGTGCCATTTAAACAAATCAGTTGAACGAATGACTGCTTGACTGCTTTTAGTTTCGTATTAAGAGGTATTATAAGCTCTATTCAGTGCTTTTCTCATTTACCACATTAATGACTTGAATTGATCTGATTGATTTGTAGGTCATCTATTATTTAAATACATACAAATTTCAAGTGGAGGGACATCCGTAGCGAAGACATTTGTTTAAATGATTAATTGCCCCGAAGTGTAGAATTAATGGCTCTTTATGATCCTTGGTCGCTGGAGGAGTTTCTGAAAGTGTGTTTTTCGGGTGTGGGTGTCGTTGAACTGTTAGCTGAGTTTCACACTCTCACTTTTGAGGTGTGTGTGTGTGTGTGATGGAGCACAGAGAGACATCTGTTTCTCACAGACTGAGCTGGATACAGACATCATACTGTGTGCAGACTTGAATCAGCTCTCACACACACACACACACACACACACACACAGCTCAGAGGTCTGAAATCATTTACACTTTGCATGTCAAACTTGCCCTGATTCTCTTTAGCAGTAGTTTATTCTGCTGGTTGTGTGTCTCTCACTCAATCATACAGAAGAGAAGGGAACTCTAACTCTGTTCTCACAGAAATATCTAACAACTCTTTAATTATATGCATATGCAAATTAGGCATTGTATAATTAATGTAAACAAACTAGTGCCGCCAAATGAGTATTGTGATTAATTGCTTCCAAAATAAATGTATTTGTTTACGTAATGTGTGTGTGTGTGTTTATAGATGCACACACATGCATGTTTATATTTAATAAATATTTATAAATAAATATATATATATATTATATATAAATATAATTATTTAATGTATCAATATTACATTTTTCTTATATGCATGGATGTGTGTGCATTTATATATACGTTATATATCTATATGTAGTACACACACATTATGTAAACAAACCTTTATTTTGAATGCAATTATTCGTGTGACGGCACTAAAACCTTCAGAATATAGAGAGAAATAAAACAGTTTGTTTTATTGAAATAACTATTTGAGGATCAACAGATGCAAATCGATAAAGCGTAATTAAATAAACTCCAAGATGTGAAGTTATTTTTCTTTCCACTAGCATGAAGAAGAGATGTGGAAGCAGAACACACAAACAGCTCAAAAGGTCTTGCCTTAAAACAACATCCATTTATTTGAGCAGGAAAATGAAAATAAATCTTGTTTTCCTGGGAAACTGATAAAAGAAAAGTGAGATTAAGCTTAAAGCAAGTCAAATATTTGTCAACGGTGCCAGAAAAAGAAACTAGTTTGCCCTTTTGAGTTGAGCTAAACACATTTGTAAAACAAGACTGTAATACAGATTTGCCTAATTAAGAGTTCAGAGCTGACAACTAGTTCCTCATACAGCGTTCATCAATCACATGAATTGAAATGCCATGAAATAAATACAAAGAAAGCACGCACACAATACATCTCTTCGTCAGTTGTGACGTTATTCTTGCAAAACAAGCGTGACAAAATGAGTGTCGTTGATTTGATTCGATTCTTCCCTTACTGAACCGCAAGTCATTATTTTTATTATGTTTGACTCCAAACCACAGTCATTCAGTTCCAGGGTGGATCTTGGGCAGAATACGTTTTTAATGACAGCACGAGACTAATGAGCCCAGATCCACTCACATGAATGCAGTCAGATGTGTGTGTTTATGTGTTGTATCAAAGAGAAATATTCTCCATTTGTGCCACAGTCACAGGAAGCTCTTCTGGAGCACTGCAGACAAGCTGGGATCACATTCATGGTGCTGGTGTCGGATAAAGAAGGAAATTACCTGAAGGTAAATCACATCAACACTGCGCTGAAGACAGCTGAGGGGTGCTCTGATCTCACAGGTGTTCTCCTATTCCCGTCAGGTCAAGTCCTTCGAGAAAGATCGTCAGACGGAGAAGAGAATCCCAGAGTCAGAGCTGGTCGAACACTTCATCCAAAAGAGCCGGACCAAACTCTCCGAAGAGAGAAACAGGTGACCTACGCCGACGCTTACAACCGTAAACTGTGTGTCAGAGTCCAGAGGAAACGTCTAATACTGTTCTTTCTCTCATTTCTGCTCACCAGAGAGATTTCTGAGAGTGCTTCTCTCCAGAATCCAAAGGGATCATTACTGGGAAACTCAGGTACAGGTTTTTCAAGCAGGGTCACGATCCCTATTCTTGACTTATAAACCTTTTCGTTTGGTTTTTAGGCCTGTTGCACAACTAATTTCCCTTTTCTAAAATGTGTTGAAAATGTGTTCACCCGCCTAGGCTGTCTGGGAGCAGGATAACTCATCAAATGTGCAGAAATGTGTCTCTGCATCAGTGTCTCAGTAATGGAAGTGAATGGGTGCCGTCAGAATGAGAGTCTGATAAAAGCATCAGAATAATCCACAGCACTCCAGTGCATCTGGAGAAGACAGAAGATCAAACTAATCCAGCATTGAGATGTTTTAAACTCAAATTTGAGTCTATGATCTATACTAACTCTTCCTCCGGTGAAAAAGTGTTCTGTTCTGAATAATAAGAGAAACCTGCACCGATCATGCCAAAGCAGCTCTAAACTAACCTGTGGCTGGATTTTGATGATTTTTTTCACTTGAGGAAGAGTTATTATGAGTTATGGACTGGTATTTAAGTTGGAAACATTATTTAGGCACACAGTGATTGTGTAGTACTTCACACTTTGTTTGTTTCTGGCAGATGCTGCATTTAAAACCTTGAAAGAAAATAAATGAGGTTTGTCCAGCAGATGTTTGAATGAAGCATCATGCTTGTCTTCTTCATCAGGTCTGTCTGAGTCTCACGGGAGCAACACCATCCTGTCCATGAACGTCAACCTTGTAACGCCTGAGAAAATCTCGGCCAGCTCCCGGCGGAGATACGAGACGCAGGTCAGCACAAAGATCTCACGTCTGACATCATGAGAAACAAGCTTTCTTCCACATCTTGTACCTTTAAGGCCTGTAGAGAATGTCCTTCCCCTCACAATCACACATGCTTGCTTGTTTTACGAATTTCCCATTAATCCATAATAAATCCCAGTGTTGCTTTTGGCCAAATTTCCCCTTGAAGTTTTCACACTCCATCACAATCAAACATGGAGGAAGTCTTGAATCTGTGACCCCTATGGGACGTGTCCTGTGTTTGATTCAGCTCAATGGGTGTTTAATTCCGCATGCTTGAGGACAGTGGTGACGTCCTTCTGAAGTAATGATTCAGCCCCGTCTAGTGATGAGCCAGCGACTCTGAACCCCTGCTGTTCTGTGCTCAGCTTTATTACATACACTGAAAAGCTTTTGCTTTCTGTCCATTTGCGTTATGAGCATGAGAGAAGTCCTGTCTTTCAGATCCAGACCCGACTGCAGAATCTGAGCAGCAACTTACAGAACAAGAGCAACGACATCGAGGTGTTGGCCGTGAGTATATGATGTCACTTCCTGCTCTCATATATCACTGATGCAGTTGGCAGATGCTTTTATCCAAAGATACTTGCATCGGTCTTGCCGATATTTGTCTTTTTTTATGTAATATATATATATATATATATATATTGTAATCTAACTTTTCTTGTTTTGTTTGTTTGGTTTTTGCCATGTAAATAACCTTTGATGCTAATATGAATTACTCTACTATTTATTTACATTTCGCAGTTGAGTTACTTTTGCATTTGTTTTTGCCAACTGCAAGACGATCACAATTGCTCTATTCAAAGTGTTTTTCAAATGCTGCCCCCTAAAGGAGACTTTGTTTAGAACAGTTTACAACAGTATCATACTTTGTACGGTCTCCCAAGAGTCTGTAAAATATCTATTTATCTGTCTAACCTTCAGTGTTTATATCACACTAAATCGCTCTGTATATATTATTTTCCAATTACTGACTTCCAGCAAACCATTTCTTCAGGATTCCTCAAGGCTCAGGATTACTTGCATGGAGTTAGAAAATATTTCGCATCCAATAAAGACGTCTGTAACAAAGGCTACACGTACTCTCTCTTCAAAATATGAATCACAATTGTAGATATCCAGCACCATTATTTCATCACAGTTTAGCTACATTGATCAGTGCTGTTTCCCAAAAGCATCGTAAGCTCCATTTCTTGCTAGTTTCAAGCACAGAATGTAGGGTTCGTCTCCCCAAATTCTTGGTGGAACTATTTTCTATTTGCAAAGGTGCATCTATTTTATGTACCTTTTGTATATCACTGCATTTTTGTATCAATATCGGTCTACCACGCTGACGAGAAAAATGCAAACAAACAAAAACAACTTCTGTAGATCATGTGCATATATTAAAAGATGGTTCAAAATAGCCACAAAGACGCCTCTGTTCGCTGACGGGATCTGGTTTGTCTGTACACTTAAATTGGCGCCATCTTGCGGAATTACCAACCTTCCGACGATAAAGGCGAGATCCTGAATATTAAGTAGGCAGTGTTGACGTAGCAGCGCTGGTTCCGGAAGTATTTTTCCAAACAGAAACGATAAGAACTCGGTTAAAGCGTTATAACGCATGAGCCAAGCCAACTATAGTTGCTTGTAGCTATAGCTACACCATTACAAAATAATAATAATAATAATTGAAAAAGTAAATGAAAATACAAATAGTACAAGTATATGTAGGCTTTAGTGAGTGAAAGAACTACAAACCCGTCAATCGGCATAAATGGAATTAACACATTATGGCGAAATATAAAACTATTAATTTAAAGTTAAACAAATAAAACCTGAGCATACTAAAACAAGATTAAAATTGGTATAAACAGCGAAATGTGTATGTAGCCTTTCCCCAGCAGATCTCTAGCATACTGCGCTCTGGCGGTCAGACCGTGTTATTGCGGCGGAGAGGATTGAACCGATGTTACTCCAAACAGGAGAATAATACTCTTTAAAGGTTTGGAAAACACGGGTTTTAATGAAGTCTGTCACCAAGATTGCATTAATGTGCTCGCAAATACAACATAAAAACGCTAATGTTACAGTTTAAAATAAATGGTTTCTGTTGTAGCCTGATGCAAAGCAAGCGGCTTTCAGTGTCACGTGATCCTTCAGAAATTAGTTTGGTTTAAATGTTCTTTTTATTTATTTTTCGCTGACGCTTTACAAACAAAACAAACAAATGCATCAATGAATCCTGAAAAAAATATTTCCACAATATTAAACAGTAAAAACTTTTTTTTATTTTTAAATTTCAAAGTCTATATCAAATAGAAAACAGCCATTTAACAATATTTTACTGAACGATTTTACAAAACCGTAGGCTAGCCTATATGAAATTGGAGAAAATGAAATTTAAGCCTATTATTTTTCATTCTATCCCCCGGTTTCACAGACGAGGCTTAAACCTAATTTAAAACGCAAATCTGAGCTGTTTTAAATGAAAGGAACTTGCGCTGACCGCTCTTAAAACACGTCAGTGCCTTTGTTTTGTCCTAAGATGCATACCATATACCATACAAGGTGTCCTCATAAACCAAATGGCTTGAACATACTAAACGGTGGGCTACATTTTGAAACTCCTAAATACAGAAAGTCAGTGTGAGGGGTTGGTTAAGATAAGAGAAGAAAATATTTTTTTTTACATCATGAAGTCCAAATGGATAAGTCCAAACCACTGTCAGTGTGTTGTTGGATGCTTATGTTTAGGTTTGCTTGGCTATATGTTAGCTATATTTGCTTTATATCTCATGGGAAAGTTTTTGCTGGCTGCATACCATGTTTAGTGCCACAGTGTAAAAATATCATACTGTAATTAGTATTTCTTTCGTCCAGTGTAACGCGGCATTTGTATATCTTTTTATGTCTGGAGCAGTCTGGCAATGAATGCGAGGATATTGTTATGTTGTTTTGTCTATTTAATTACTTACTAATTGTGGGCTGCTTATGGATGGGGCAACGATCCAGTTAATTTACGATATTTATGCGTTTTCTTGCCACTACGCTTATGAAAAACTCGCTGTACCCAGTAACGGCCACGAGGTGGCGCGCATACCCTATTTTTCTAAAAGATCTGAGTCTGGACCATTCACAGCTATAGATATTCTGCCATTTATTTTGCACAGACAATAATCTGTGGTTTAGAAATATTTATGGATATGTTATGCCTAGACACAAATATGATCTGTTACTTATTTATTTAGGCCTATTTATTCTGCTAACAAACAAAACAAAACTTTTAGGAGCAGGAGTAAGACTAGTCCTAAAATAAATTTTAAGAGCTGTCTAAACTGGAAAAGGCATCATTAAATACATAATTGCCATTGTTTGGTCTTAAAATGCTCACAGATAAGGCATTTTTGTAAGACATGTTTCTAAAAATACTTAAATGTCCTAAATTAGCAAAGGTCTAGTCCTGGCTTAATCTAACTCCTATCCGGGAAACCGACCCTTAGAGCCAATGTTTTACTACTGAAAACTGTATTGCGAGCTAAAAACAGTAATTTCAGACATGTCTGGTTACACCGTGTGCACTGTTTTCAACTATACTTGGACACTGCTATTAATTAATTAATTGAGATGAGCTGCATACACAGCAAAAGCTATGAGATGAATTCCGTTTCGTTCACTGTGGGCGCATGGATATAGCATTTCTTCTCCATGAAGTGTTAAAAAGTAATAATTTTCTGGGGAACAGAAAAGCTATTTTTGACCTCATTAATCGTTGTTGTGGAAAGAAAATTTACGGTGTAGTTCACCGCTAGTGATTGTGAGCAGTGACAGTTTCAGTAGTGGCTATTTGACAGCTCTAATCACCCAAGGTTTGTGCTCTAATCGCGCTGAGATCAGTGTCATAACAGCAATCCTTTTTAAAGCGCTTTACACCGCAGCAGCTTTGTGAAGTATTCACATGTTTCCCCGCTCTTTTTTCTTTTTTTTTCTTCTCGCTATCTTTTTAGGTAGATGGTTGCAATCCATTTATGTAAGCTACTTTTAAACAAACAAATTCAGTTCAACGTTTTTATTATTATTATTGATTTGTTTGTTTAAATATAGCTAAAATAAATCGTTTGCAACACTTCTACCATTTTTTTTCCCACAGAGCTCTAGTATCTACTGTTCTTGGATTCAACATTTTATAAATTTAACAATTTACAAACCACTCATCCAGGTTTCTTAATAATCGTCTTCATAAAATTGTTATGAGTGAATAGTAGGAAATATTGAAATATTGAAACCTCAAACGTATACGATTCATCGAATTGTATGGAAAGGCGAGTCACAACAATAGCCTACACTTTATATGATATCTTTCTGACAAAAAAAAATGCAATTCAGAGTGCTTTCAATACACATCAACAGGGAAGAATAGCAATAAATAAATTCAAAATGTAATACAGTTAGATATGCAGGAATAAGATATTTGCATGAACAAGTAGCAATATATATTATGTAATTTAATTATGATTCCAAGTAATATCAAATGGGCTATGCTCATAAAATAACAAACATAATAATAATAATTAAAGTAACACTTCTTTCCCAGGGTCAATCACAGGCGTTCATCAGATATGGCTCCGGTGACCCTGCAGGAGAAAATTAAATCAGATGATGTAAAATTAAACAATCACATTTATGGATTAGTTGAATCATAAACAAATGCAGCGCTATTCACCCGTTTATCTTATTTTAGTGTACTTGTATTGTAAAGGCTGTCACGACCTTTCCTGACATTTATTCTAAATGCTAATCCGATTCTGTCAGTATATTAACACATAAGCTTTAAATTGAAGCCTTCGTCAGAAAATATTAGATCTGTTGTTGCAGTGTCTTAAAATTCTGCCAGCTACACCGACCGCCCTCTGCACCATCAAGGTGTTGCGTTTTCCTTTGACCATGATCAAAACCATTCTGCGGCAAGCAATGAAAGCAGTGGGGTGTGGTGTATCACAGTGGCCTGGCCACCCGTGAGAAGTCCTAATACCAGCAGACCTGTGGACTTGCGTGCCCAATAAACATGAGGCCACTCGGTCCCAGATCAATCTGCCACCCCTTCCAAAATCAATAAGCGCGCATGAAGAGAACAGCAATGATGGCAAACTATTTAGTATAGTGGGATTCAGTTTACTTTTGTTACAACTCACTCGCCCATAATTACAAAATAAGTTACTGAGCAAACTGTGAGAAACATTCAAGTGTGCCTTATCGCTTTTATGATGTCATATTATTCAGCTTATCATACAGATGATACACAGCTATCAAAAACAATGATGGTTCTGTGTCTGGCCTGTTTGACTGTCTGACATAAAATATTGGATGGACACGAACGTTTTAAAGCTAAACTACGATCCAACGGAAATTGTTATCGTCCCCCCTCAGATAGCATCTGACGGCCAATCAGCTTGGTTTATCCCAGTGTTAAAATCTGAAATCATACAATTTAAGTTTTGATGAGCAGATTAGTGATATTGTACAAAGCAGTTTCTTTCAGGTAAGATCTACCTTCAAAATAAAGATAATGCTCTCTGAGAAAGAAACTGTTTCATGCATTTATTACCTTAAAATTATACTATAATTCTTTATACCTCGGTTTGCTTAATTGAGCTGTAAAACTTTTGCAAATGGTTCAAAACACAGCAGCCAGGTTACCGAAAAGTGCACGGCACCAAAAAAGATCAACACGTTTCTCCTGTGCTTGCCTCTCTTCACTGCTCCGGCTTGATTTAAAAATGTAGCTTTTTGTTTTAAAGCTTTACATGGACTTGTCCTTGCTTTGTCAATTATATTTTTGTCCCGTAGGCTTACAATGCCTCAAGAATGTTTAGTTCATCCAATCAATTTATTACTTCTGTTCCTCGCTCACGTTATACAACTGAAGGTGACCGGGCTTCAAGTGTCTTAATTCTGATTTAAATTTTGTTCTTAAATTGTACTTGGTCAAACTAATTAAACTAAGCTGAATCAAACTAAACTTAACTAATATAGTGAGATATGAATGTTTGGATCAAGCTCGTAACAGGAATTTTAAAAATAGGCTAATTAAATACATACAAATAAAAGGGGTATTTTACCCAAGATTATTTCCGATACATTTTCTCTCTTTCTTTTTTTAATTTTTTTATTTATTTTTTTAATTATTTTATTATATATTATTTTTAGGTTTTTAACATTCTCTGTAAAAATCATTTATTGATCAGTATCGAACGTTAACAGGATCACCATATCATATGGATTTATTATTATTATTATTATTATTATT
>JAUYWG010000031.1:7545586-7578173 GCA_034779775.1 Enteromius afrohamiltoni
CATGCACACAACTTGCATTTTGCACAGTGCACACCGAATTTAATAGTGACACGCAGTTTATTTTATTTGTAAATAAACTGCTTTATTAGGCTATTTTCCCCTTCGATGGTTAGATGTTTAGAGCCACAAGACTACCAGGGGAAGCTTAAGATAGCCTATAGACCATCGGCCATCTGCCAGAATCGAAATGACAGCTTGGGCCCCCCTGGGCAATAATGTAGGTGTCTTCTGACTGGCGTCTACCTGAATTGGTCCCTTTGTTCTAGACTGTTAATATCGTTTTTCTAAATACTGAAAAAAGACGCTTCCGACTCTTGTAACTAAAAGAAACATTTGCCAAGACCGCATCACATTTTACCCTCTATATTATCCATACATTTAATTACTATAGCACAATATGGTATTATTATTATTATCAAGCATATAAAAACACAAGTTACATAAGTGCAACCATAAACATATAGAATATTATATGTTTCTATGAGTGCAACGATTAAAAAAACATAAATAGGCCACTTGTTGTAAATTTTGATTTTAGCAACGCGAAAAAAATGCCAAGTTCAAGGTCATCGTTTTGTAAAATCTGCTTCGCTTCATTCATACTTTTATACAGGCTACAGTCACAATCAATTCGCAGTCGCCCTGCAAAAAATCTCACCATTATTTTCAGTACTAATTTCACTTGTAATAATCTAAATGCGATGTGTTAAAAAAAGAATTATCTTAGATTGACCAGCTTCTTCAAGAAATAATCTAGTGCTACGAGTAGTAAAGTTCTAAGCTTGAGTATAGGGTATTAGGCGAAGACAGTCTATTCCAGCTACTATATGCCTTTGGTTCAAATAGACCTGTATTCATTTTGTTTAATTGGTCAGTTTAAAAGGTTAACACTGTGAATCATTTGTGTCTGTGATGAACGAAGTCTGTTTATTATTCACTGAAGATGTATTGCACCGCCACTCCTATGGGTTCCATTTAAATGAAAGGGATAAAAAAGCTCGTATTTGGTGAGGGTCAGGCAATGTCAATCCTGGACGCTTAGCTGAAAAAACATTACTATTAGGCTTAATAGATGGTAATATGAGGCCTACCGTTAATGATTTGATTGCCATCTCCCGACACAACCAGTAGTGAACATATGAGAAGATGAACATATGAAGATGAAGAGAAAAGTGATCAGATGGACATACAAAACCTTCACCGACGGGCGCTATGAAAATCACGACCACGATGTCCATAAGCTGTAATTGCACCTTTAAAACATTTGCCATTACATTATCCCTGTTACATAGCGTATATTTTATAAATACACGTACTACATGTAGCCTATTACAAGCCTACTCGAATAGTATACACTTATATATTCACAACAATAACTACGTTATTAGAACATGTTATTTATTTACATTTAGGCTATAGCGACATTGCGTATTTAACACTATGTAAAGTTTGACCCTTTGACAATTACGATTTGTAGCGGCACTATTCCTTTGTGACTGACCGTCTCTAATACTTCTTCTGAATTTATTTGCATTTTCTTTTTCGACTTTCACAATTTGTACATGTTTAAAAAGGGCCGCGTCGCCTGTTAAGATATCTACTCAGTGCGCTCAGTTAAGTTATTTTTGACAGGTCCGTTTTTGAAAATGCATCCGTTTTCATGTGTTTTCCCCCACTCTGGATTTATGCTCTCGTTTAAAGGTTTTAAATGTTTATCACCGACAAAACAGAGCAGTCGCCTCATGCTCGCAGGGATGAATGGAGTGTTAGAGGACTCGCTTGAAATGACACGCATGCCCTGACCACTTGGGAGGTCTTCCTTTCCTCTCGCAGGCTCAATACGTTACGGTTTTTGCAGTATAGGCTGAGCTTTTTTTCCTGAAACGTACGTGAAGGAGTCGTTGTGCTGAGCCCGCGAGGCTAGCTGTTCCGTACACGTGAAGTAGCCTAAATTCGGATGGAATTTTTAAGCTATTTTGGATCTTTTGTTGCATGATATATTCTGGTAGGAAAATAGCCTATAACATTCAGTAAAAGTTAATTTTGTTTTACCTTCAGAATTAGTTTTTGCGTGAAGATTCTAATAAAAATATGCCAAGAGTAGAATCGAGTAACTTAATATAGTAGCTAATTACAACATTTAAAATATTTATCAATGATAAAGGGCCATCTCTGTTTAAGCATTGTTATCGGCAGGTTCAGGGTTGGTAAAGAGGGTTCGTAAATGTATAAATAAACGATTTTCAAATCATTTTCAGAAAGTTATGCAACACAATACAAAAACGTACAAGTAGCCTTGTAGGCTACCATTCAACATTCATTACAGCACAGCAGCGATAACTATTCAAAAATTTTTTAGATATTACAACGGCTTTGGTAAAAGAGACGAAGCAAGTAAGCTCTTCAGTAGTTTTGTTCCACTTGTTATTAGCCAACAAATCCCTTTCCAGGAGGTAAAACTAGTTTACCGTAGTACAAGTCAGTGATCCTGCCACTAGCTCGTCATGCAGATGTAGCCATCTCTTCTCGTCAAGCATAATCTGATGGAGCGAAGCGTCTTTATTCCTTCAAAAGCTCATTCTTTCCGCGTTACCGTTGTTTGAGAAGTCTGGGCGTAAGAGTGCCTGAAGAACTTTTGGAGGACGGTTTGGAAGAAGAGGGAGTTGTTTCTGTGAGAAACTCAATCTCGCATACAGTAGCGGCCTCCATCTGGGAACTGTCACAACTGACAGCACCACGGGCACTGGCCTGATCTTCCGCGCAACCCTCAGCAAAACACAGCGCGCTCTCTCAGAATGGCACGTTGTCTGCTTGTTTAATTATTAGAAACTCAGCTGGTAATGTATAACCTCATGCAATGTCGCCGCGGTATTTGAGAAGTGCGGATCGACGCTTCTCTCCTGTCAATAATGCCAACATAAACAGGAAACGTATCAGTGAGGAATCTACTCATCTACAATGAACGCGATTTCTTGTGTAACCACTGAACCTCTGAAAAATAGTTAAATAATGAAAATCTAAGCAGATAAACAATATAATTATTGTCTATATAATACTGTACATATGTATACACACACACAATATAATATAATTGTATAGGCCTATACATTGCGTGCAAATCTAAAAATTCATGCACAAAATAGGTTTTCGTAACGTTTTTTTTGTATATTTTATTCGAAATCATTGGAATATTGAAGGCTATTTACGCTTTAATTGCTATTCTTGTTTAAAATATGTTGTATTAATTTAATTTCAGTCGATATCAGACTTGTTTTGTTGCAGAACTCAGGCTGCGAAGTGGCTGCAAATGACTGCGAAGCGCAACCAAAATCATTTAACTCAGATATCCTAAATTAAGTTATATTGTTGCCTATTATATTGGGCCACAATGAGGAGGAAGACATTTTATGGGACAAAATGGTGAAAATGACATCTAATTATACTGAGGCGATCCTGTACGGAGAGTGTGCGGAAAACACTGTAGAGTGCTGCAGAAGTTTAAGAACACGCGACATAAAAACTTAAAACAATTTAAAAAAAACCCCTGCATATCTGTATAAATTTAGAGTTAGATAAAGACTGCGACATTAATTTTTTTTCCCGTTTTTTGAGCGATTGTTTTAAATTTAAATGTTTTATCTGATATCGTGGTTATACAACACGACTTTTTCCGAAGTTTAAATTGCTTTAGGCTACAGCCTATATAAGTGATTTCTACAGAACGGTTTTGATGCTTGGATTTAGGTTGAGGTAGGATCACATGCCTTGTAAGTGATTACGTTTACCATATAGGCACAGGATGGCTCTTTTCTGACGTCAACATGTCTACTAGCCACTGCTGCAGACAGAAAAAAATGGAGGAGGGTCTTATGAGCTAATGGTTTACAGATGTCTGTAATACCAAGAAAAAGATGCTGTTTGGTCCATACTTTAAAATATAGTACGACCCTATAAGTTGGAGAACTTTAAGATTTGGACATTTACACAAAAGAGACCTAGTACATTTGTTATTAGGCCTAAGCTGGTAAGTGGCCTATGCAATTAGCGAAGCTAGATGATAAAGGCTAAAGAAAACTAGACTATTTTTATTTTTTTAGGTTGGTAGAGATTAGTAAACTTTAGAATTAGATATATTTAATCATATGAGACATGAGGTGATGGGAAGTAAGAGATAAAAGAGCTATATACCAACGAAATTGTATATCTTGGATTAGACGACTTCGTTTCCTTTAGTGCCAGAGGAAATAAGGGCTCTATACTACTTTGGGCCTTCATGGAATCGTGGTGTCGAATGTAAGATATGTGTTCTCTTCCATTTGTAGAGTCATTCCTGTTACGGCAGCGGCAGCAGGTCACAATGAGGTCAAAGTATTATCTGTATTTTTAATCAAGGGAGTACGGACGGTTAATTTTATCTGAGACGCCATCTTGACACTCTCAACAAATTATCTATAATTATTAGCGCACAGGACCTGTGGAATCGGACAATACAATGTAACGTACGCGGTAATTTAATGCAACTGGATGGGTCTTAAATTGTCTGTGTGTCTTCCTATCTAAGCAGATTTATTCTGGCGGAGATGTCAGTTTAATTGCATGCCTGAAGAACCTTAGACAAAACTATGAGGCCTGCTCCGAGAGAAAAGCACTTAGCTAGTAGCACGTTAGCCCACAAAAGTTCACCAAAAAAGGTGAAATATATTAGAAAAAAGACAAAGACTTGTCTGATGTGCATCGAATGCAACATTTAAAAAATCGCAAAACATGAAGATTCTATAATAAATAGGCTAACTGACGTTTATAATTATTCCACAATTACAGCGGACACTGCTGATTCTGTTGTTACGACCATTGACAAAATTCGGTTCTATGAATTGTGAGAAGTTTCAGCTGCGTATTTTGATCGGCACGTTATCAATCATTTGCACATCCAAGCAGGCCTTGGTTGTTCCAGCAAAGTCTGGCCCTCCTCCGTATTTTGTTGTTAACGTCATTTGGGCATTTTCCACAGGCTCCAGTGAGTCTACTCAATCATTTATTTTAGCAGTTGTAGAATTAAACGTATTGCAGTTCCCCCATTTATAGCGATTGAACAGCGTTCGATTGTATTTTGTAGGACTCAACCCGCACATTTATAATGTTAGAATCCTATATATATATATATATCCTTAACATATATTTTGGATAATCTAATTAACATTACATGAATAGCCATCTTCGAGATTTAGATGCTATTCTGGATTTTTTCCCCTCAGTCAACAATGATTTACCCTATGATTTTATCTTTTTTGGCACCTGCTGCAGAAACCATAGGCTATCACCTGTCCAAAAATATTTGCATTTAATTCTGTCCATTAACGTGCAAATTTCGTCATGCATGCTGAAAAATGTAAGATAAATGTTAAGATAAATACATTATTTTATTTTGGCATTTAATGATATTTATCAGTTATTATGTTTTAATTGTACATACTTTAAACTATAGATATCGTTGTTATCCGGAGCAGGCTGAATGGTAGGCCTATTTGTAAAAAAAAAAAATAATAATAATAATAGTTTACCTGTACGCAAAGCCGATAGCAACTCCTAACATTAACAGTTTATTTTTAATTAATTGCAACTATTTTTAGTATCCTATTGCAAGCATAAATTGTTCACAACAGCCACGTTGCTGACCCTTGCAACAAACGTAAACATTTGTCTTTGGCAATATGTCTAAAAGCAGGACCCAGTTTTGGTCTAGGTATGCATCGCGTGAGTGCTGTGTGATTTGAGTGTCAGGTCTATGTAAGTAATTGAACAAATATTCAACAACTCTCTAGGCCTTGAAACGTATCATTATTTCTATACTGTAGTCTACGTTCTGCTTACAAACAGCACATAGCTTCTGTAAATTATTATTTAGTGTGCAATTTACCAAGTGGCATCTTTATGTTAAATTACATTTCAATACAACAAAAGGTTTAGGGTTGTTAAAAACACAGTGGTTTATTGAATTAATTACATTGTTTACATCTCCAATATTGTTTAAATTTTGTGTCTCTGGACGGAAGTGCACTCGGTGGACTCGACAGTTGTTTCAGACACCAGCATTGTACGACCACAAAATAACATTATAACACTTCATGATATTTTCAAATAAAACATTTACTATATCATAACATCGACTAACCTTCCTCATAATTAAAGAAGAGAGAGACAGAGATAGATACTGAAAGTGATAGAGAGACAGAATGAGACAGAACTTCACGTGTACTCCTTAGTGGCAGAAATCTCATTTTGATTCACAATGGGACAAGAAAACAAACAATAATAAACCAATATCAGACAGCACGCACAATCTCTTACCAAGAGAGTATCCTTCTTCTAAAATGGAATGGTTTTTCCTCAAATATCCACTGTCCGTAGCGGGAAATTGCACATAAATATTCCATTAAATAAAGTGAGAGAACAACTAAAAATGAGTTCAGAGGGCCTCATTTCGTGTCTTTTGCATTAGTCTCATTGTTTCAGTTCCAATGCCCACACATGCTGCGGCCAACCAGTTCTCCCTTTAGTTTTCTTGTCATTGCTGCTCCCTGAATTTTTCAAAACGTCGTTCTGTAAAAGAAAAACAATAACACAAAAGAGATTATTTGTATAGCCATTACACATGATCAAATTTTAGCAACGTTCTGGTCACGGTAAAGACAGCAAATGTAATAAATTAACGTATGCAACAAAGATACAGTCACAGCAGCGTTTACAAAACACAGTTTTCCACAGAATACGTTAAAGCTTTCATATCAAAGTCAAAGAAAGTTTCAGTTAGGTTATATGTAATTCTAATATATGACAATACTTTTGGACGATTTATATGTTCACTTTATTTGAGGCCTTACCGTTTCCTTCTTTCGCCTTTCTTCTTTGGCGTCTGTCTTTTTGAATTCCGCTTTGAAGGCCTCTGCCTCCCCGTTCTGTTCGTCTTTGTCCAGAATGTCCATAAGGTAAGCAATGTAACTGGTAGCCAAACGAAGGGTTTTGATTTTGGACAGCTTCGTATCCGCGGGCACGTTGGGAATGCATTCCCTGAGTTCTGCAAAGGCGCTGTTGATGCTCTGAGTCCTGCGCCTCTCCTTTCGGTTTGCCGTGGGTCTACGTTTCACTGGTCGGGGTCCCATTCCAACGGCGCCGGCCCCCGGTACTCCTCCGTAGTGCGAGTGGTCGAGCCCGGGGGCTCCCGCCGAGTATTCGGGGCTGTAGGAGGGTGCCATACTGTAGTCTGGAGGAGACATCTCCGGGTGGCTGATAAGCCACCCATGAAAATAGGGGGGTTCTTCATGACAGCGACTGGCAGCAGCTGCGGCAGCGAAGGAATAGCCGTCATGATGCATCACCGGGTGGTGGGGAAACCCTCCAACTAAACTCATGGCGACAGACTTGTGTACCCTAAGGCGAACCACAGACTTTGGCTCTCAGATTGTGCGTACTTTGACTTGCCGATTTACACACTGATTGTCTCCCCATAAAAAAAAGTATTCGTTTGTTGCTGTCTAGCAGAATTGTAAAAATGCAGTCCTGCTTATTTGTCCATAACAAAGATACCGCCGAATTTCTAGCAGATCATCAACAGACGAACAAAACAGGCTTCAGCTGTAAGTGCACTCTGGTTATAAGTGAAAAATAATTTACTTACACTTATATTCTCCACTGCAAATATCCATCATGAGAAAGTCCCATTGCTAATAGTTGTTAATGTTTTAGCGGCGTTCAGAGGCTTTTTTCTGTATTTCAAACCCGTTATGGAATCAACGAGGTGGAGCGTTGGATGGAAAAATTTCCAATCCCTGTCGATGCCGTGCACGCAATTCGCAGCCTGGTTCACTCTGTGGAAGCAGGCGAATTCCGCCGTTTGATCTCCATGTCAGCTACATCTTTTGAGCTGCTTGGGTTCATATATGTCGTCAAAACTGTTCTCAGCCAATAACGTTGTAGAGGAGGAGGGACATGAACTGCAGCGTCAGGGTGTTTACGCTCCCAAATGGCACGAACCCTTGCAAAGATAGCTCACTTATAGCATATATACAATATGTATAAAATAAATGTAGAATACATGCAAAAGGACTGGTAACGTATGCTGCCGTTCCATATTTATTTGATATTTTGTGAGAGTGCATGTGTATACGTGCGTGCGCGCGCTTGCGCGCGTGTGCGTGACAATGTCATTTATACATTTTATTCACTTTAAATGTATGTGTGTGTGTGCCACAATACATCCAGTCTTTTGTACATTTAAGTAAAAGAATTTAATGCAGCAATAAAACTGGCTGAATAAAAATAGCTTTTTTTTCTTTTCAGATAAATTGAGAAACATTGGTATTGAGGTTGGTATATTGGTACATTAAAAAAAAATAGAGACGGGTCGTATTCAAACTAGAAACCTGGATGAGATTGATTTTATTTTTTTTATATTGATTTCATTTTTGATTTATTTTTTAAGTATCGCTGCTTCTTGAGGGAGGGAAAACAAAAAATACCAAAGTGCTAGATTTGACATTTAAAACAAATGTAATCTATGAAATCTAAAACTTTATTGAGTGTGCTGTGCATTTTATCTGGTACTTTTAATTACATTTAGGCTATATATCTATGTAATAATTTGAACCATCTACAGTCGGCTGTAAAAATGTCTTAGGCCTAATTATTTATCCTTTTATTAAGTGCACATGATAGCTAGATAGATAACGCTTTTGATACATCTACAGGGGATATAATTATACGGTTCATTTGTCAAAAACGAGTTAAAAAAATTATGCAAAGTGTGATTAAAAAATTAAAAAAATAAACAAAATGGCAAAAATGCAGAAATCTAGTGTGTACGTGTAAATGTTTAATCTACATACACATTCAGTGCATGAAACAAAAATGTTTTTAATTTGACAATAGTAAGGTAAATGGGTCTATTTTAATTTCCGTGTTAGGCCTATATCTTGCTGTTTTTAATGAACCAGTAGAAACGCATTAGAAACGCATAAAAACAGAAAAGATTATAATGATGTAAAACATAAATGTAACTAAAATGTATCAAATATGTTAGTATCATAAAATATTGTAAAAGCATTAGTCTTTTAGGCTGCAATTTTCGACTGAAATGATCACGCCATCGACAGTTTATTGGGATTTTTTATTATATTTGATAAGGAAACAACGACGAAGTCCAAATAAGCGCGTAGTTAAAAAAATATTGATGCTTTTAAAGTTTAGACATCACCATGAGCAGGACAGTGATTTTGACTGTAATATATGTTTATGCCGTATGTTTGTGTACGAAACACTTTACAAGAATTATGTTTCTTGGATCTGTTAATCCTCAATTGTCCGTTTATTTTTCACGACATCTACTGTAGAAAAGAGCAGAAAATTTGAACTGAATCCAAAAGACATGCTAATTCTGAGGAGTGTTGGTTGTAATTCGTTTTTTTTATTATTATTTTTTTTTTAACTATGCGAGTATCAGTGCTGATTGCGATACCTTGAGCTGACATTTGAGTCTTTCAATTTTGACAGTTCTCAGTGCATTGCTCCAGGTGCCAAATATAACAGCGATGTTAAACAATGTGTGAATATCTAGCAATTCCTGTCTGTGTGTCAGTGTATGAGTGAGAGAGAGAGAGAGAGAGAGAGAGAGAGAAATGAGGGGAGAGGCAGAAGAAGGAGAGTAAGAGGGAATGGTGTGTGTGTGTGTGTAAAATTTCACAAATTTTACAAAAGAAGGTTCATGATTTATTCGTGTTTAAGTGTTGTGTGTGAGGTTCAGGCGTAATTCATCTGTCTGAATGGAAGTTCTCGAGTAATTTAAATAGGCCGAGTCTCCAGTTAATGACATATAATCAGCCTGCAGGTCACTTGGTCAGACTCCTGGTATAGACCCCTCCTCCTCCTTCTGATCTCCTTTCAAACTGAATTTTGTAAAAATAAATAAAGTTATGCAGAACCAAATATTTGAGCAGGAGAGAGGTATTTAATAATCGTTGCATGAATCAAAACTATTAGACTATCAGAATGTATGAATAGGCCAAGGTATTATTAGCATTAACATGACTAAAGCAAACGATGAATGGAGAGAAAATAAAGTAGTCTAATAATAATAATAATAAAATCCGCTTAATTTTAATTCTATTTAACTGAAATTACATAATTCAATTATGTCTTTAACAAAGAATCTAGAATTACAGTATTTTATAAAGAAATTCCTGAAACAGTGATGCCGTTGTGTGACCTCCCCACGCGTCATCTATTAAATAGGCTGCATATTCATCAATATGTTAAACCTATACCTATATATTTAATGATTATGTACCACCTCTTCTTTTAGTTTCCTGCTTAGTTCTGAATGTTCCTTATGTTTCATGATTCCCTCTGAAGTAAGATTTTCCGTTATATTAGACAGTCTGAATTTTAAAGTGTGTTAAAATGAACCTTTTTTTTTATCGAAATACCTGATCCTGCAAAAGTTTGAAGCCTAATGTCCCATCCCCCAGTCAGTCCAGTGACCGGTGGGCTCCTTCTTTCCTCTGGAGGTCTCATTAAGAGAGTCGTGTGCTATTTTCAACATTTCCTCAATCCAGTGACTTAAAATAAAGCCGCTCAGTCACACCGGCGGAAAATCCACCCAAATCACGTTACCCCACTTCTTTGCCAGACGTTTGTTCTTTTTGCCGATGTAGCTGTGATAATTGACCGTCTCTGAAAACTGACATGTTTTCCCACCTTGCCTCTCCACTAATATGCCGACAGGTAAGCCGTAACAAGCGCCTCAGCTTAATTTATATCAGTATTAAGCCCATCTGATATGTCAACTGATATGGAACAGGCAAAAGGCCAGATTTAGGGGACATTTACGAGATTTTAATACAATTCATCTGCCCTCATGAATCACAGTCATTATAAACAGGTTATTCCAATCATGCAGCGAACTTATTTGCACGCCTTCCTTTCTTTCTTTCTTTCTTTCTTTCTTTCTTTCTTTCTTTCTTTCTTTTTTAATACGTTACAGTTTCAAAATTGTTGTCAACTGAGTTAATTACTTAAAAAACATTAATTTCCCTTGATTTAATAATTTCCTTGATTTATTTATTTAGCGCATATAAAAAAGTGGGTGGAAAGTTTTGTTCTTGTTGTTCTAACAATGCAATCCAGTTTCGTTTAAAATATTAGTTGTCAATTAATTAGTCATAGAATAGATTTTGATTTAATTTACAAAATTTTAATGGAGTGTTTGGCTTACTTATGTATTTGTTGACCTTCATTTGATTATTGATTACTTGACTATAAAAATATTAAGCAACGTTTATTTTACCTAAATATCTAGAAATTAACGAATTAAATGACACGCACACATTAAAAAGTAAATATCTGGATATATACACAGACATTTACCAAGGAGATAATAAAAAATAAAGATGATGAAGATTTTCTGTTTTTATTACAGGGTTTTCCACTAAAGAAAAACATAAATATTGAATGCATTTTTTGTATATGCAGTTGGAAAAGTCTTAATTTTATTGATATTTTATATTTGTAAATGTGTAGCTTAAATTAAAATATATTTACATAATTAACCATAAAACACATGCAGGCCAAAAATAGATCTATAGAATGGATTCATAAAACTTTTTATATATATATATATAATTAGTTTATACTAATTAATGGAAATTTGGAAAGGAGATATAGATCTGACTATTTCTGCTAATGTTTTAAATGAACATTAGCAGAAATAATTCTAATATAATTAATAATAACGCCATATATAACTATCAGTGTCTGGTATAAATATATATATTTCCAAATCTCAAGGCTGTGTTCACAGTTATATGCATCATAAATGCCTAAACACTTTGGTCAGTAGCTGTAGTTCTCGTGAATTCTTGCAATCAATTTTCAAATACTCTTTCTTGAGAACCCTCCTCTCTTTTTCCTGTCACTCATTTCCTTCTCTCCAACCCATCTATAATTCTTATCTATCCTAATCATCACTCAGAAGCTCATGTCTTCTAACACCTGTTCACCCCCTAACACATAATATCTCATCCTCACTTTCAGAGCCAGAATGCCCAGATTCTGAAGCAATTTGTTGATAGGCTGGTTCTGCTGCTTTCCAACGATGGTTAACTCTCCGTCTGATCAGAACCACCGCCACTCCGTTCGTCTCCAAGTTATCTTCATTCCCTCCGTATGTTTTTGCAGACTTCCCCACTGGACCGCAGACTTTTTTCCCTCCTCCTTTTCATCTTTCCATCACCACCCACTTCTGTTTTCGTCCCCCTTTCTTCTTGCACTGTTTTTGATGGTTCAAAGTCTCCTCACCTCTCCTTCACCAGCACTCACTTCCTTTCACCGCACACACATACACAAGATCAACCTTCCCATTGTTTCGTGCCCTCCTGAGTTACTCTCTGATTACATAAAGCAGAAATGTGTGAGAAAAAAGGCCGAACTGAATAGAGGGTTAATCTCCATGTGCCTCTTGAGCAGGCTGCTGTCCGTTTCTCACCATTGAGATCAATGTTTGAAGCCCTACAGACAGTAATACGAGCAGCACACCTGACATGAGGGAAAAACAGGCCTCAGAGCCAGTGCGGTCAGACAAGCCCCCGTGTAACAGACACGACCGACTCATCCTTTCACACACCAGACTCGCGTTCATTTTGGCTCACCATGCAGCCATTTCCTCCTGGTCTATTTGCAACCACATTAAGTATTATCACCAATCAATCTCTACCCAAATAAAATGAGAGTGAAAAATCATTACACTAATGAGGACAGCTTGTTTTCAGTCAAGCTCACTATTCCAATCATCATCATGATCATCATCATCAGTCTGCCCTCCGGTGTTTCTGCTGTATGTTGCACTAATGCAGCTACAACCACCTAAAGTCATTTCAGCTCCCAGAGTCTCTGCATTTACTGACCAGACTTTTTATTCTGGATCTCAGAGTAATTTCAGAGACAAATGAGATTCATAATTTACATTCTTTGGCCTTAACACAATACTACTAACCAGTTTATGCAATACTTCCCAAATCCAATAAAAAAACAGGGAATCTGGGCTTTAATCAGAGCCACATGTGCACATGTTTGCAGTACACATCGTATGCACAATAACATGACATCTTACACCATATATATTGGTAAATGACCTCTTTCTCAGATTATGCTACCATTTCGGTATTACAATATTGTTTTTCTGAAGAGGTTGTGGCATTATACCTTAGTACCTTAGTATAGTACCACAACCCCCAAATAGTGTATAACCTTCAAAATGTAAATTCTGTCCTTACTTACTTGCCTTAATGTAGTACCAGTCAAGTAAGTAAAAGAATAAGCCTTTTTTTAATTCTTTGTAACATAGAATTTTTGTTTTTGTGTGAACTGTAATGTTAAGCATGCAACATTATTATAATTTATTTTTTGACATAGATATTTGAGGTTGAACACCATCAGGGAATCTCCTTTCTCAGTTACCTATAATATTGTCTCTGTTAACAAGCTTTGGTTTAATATGTGCCTCCATCAATCACACACTTGTGGATTACTCTGCTTTGCATCACGTCCTCCTCTACTGTGAGCCACACATGTCTGAAAGCCCTTCTTATCCAATCATGCCACATGGATGAGAGAATCTGTTTAATGATCAGCTCATTTCTTGAGTGTTACTACAGCTGGTGTATTCCCTAGAAGATTATGGACTGTTGCACGTCTGATTATTAACAAAACATTCAGAAATGAATCGTGAGGCCATGAATCACTTTATCTCATGCAGCTGTTTAAAACCTTTCGAAATGGTTGTGGAGTCCGAGTTTTTGTAATTTTCAATCGAATCATTCTATATGAATGCCAACAGACCAGCTCCTTCTTTTTGGTAAGATGATGGATGGCAATTGCCAAGCAAAAGCATGGACTTTTCCCAGTTTACTCCATCTTTTTGCTTGGCTTTGATGTGCCAAGCAAAACAGGACCTTTACCTTACTTGTCATTGGCTGTTCTCTTCACAGGTGCTTATGTGGCTTGCTGTGTTTTGGTAGCTAAGGCCAAGCCTGCTTTTGTGTAGTCTTGGACTTGTCTATTTGTATGACATTACAGTAGGGTTTCTTCTCTGAGTCGTGTTTGGCAATGCTGTGTTTGTGCGAAGCTAAAAAGAAAAGCATAGCTAAACACGAATGGAATATATTACACTTAGTGTCTAGACTGAGTCTTCTTTATGTAAGGTCATCACTAATAAGTCTTTTGGAAAACCACTTTTAGTGCAGTTTCTATTGCTGTCTTCTCAGAATGAGAATGAGTTCCAGCTCTTTTCATTCCATTTCCTCTTTCTCTGTTTTCATGGGGACATAAAAACAAACAAGGATTAGTCTGTTATTATACACTTTCACAGCTCATTAATAGACATACATTTTTTCATGGCAGTTATTGCAAGACAACAGCAGCTTATTTCAAGTATTTATTTGACTAAACAATGGACGTGTGTCAGTGCCTGCATTTTCCTTCCCTCTGAGTGGAGCCATTAGGCTTCGTGAGACTTCTACGGTGGGTCATCATATCAAACCGTAGTGGACAGACACCAGGCACACCAAACATCCAGTCCATTATTAATGCGCTGAGGGTAGACTGTCACAGCGGCTATGATTGAGAGTTTTTCTTGACTCTGCAGTATTTCACCTTAGTCCATCCATGCCTCCACTAATCATGAAGTGTGTCTAGGTTTACACGGCATGGTCTTTATTTGCTAGGGAAAGTGGGTGGGTCTTTCTGTTTGTAAGTGTAGGAAAAAAGACAAAGAGAGCTGCGCTGGAATTCCAAAGAGATAAATACCCAGATATGAGTCAAATCCCAGGCATCCACCGACATCTTTACCAGACTGTTTGGGCATTACTTGGCCAGAGTTTGTGGTCCAGGCCGATTTATAGTAGTACCGCTCGCGTCAAAACCGACGTATATCATGGCAGGGCTCTCTTGGCGGCCATTATCCCCCCCAACAATGTAATCCATACACACAAGTGTGCCTAGCGCTAATTTATGGCATACTGATGGATTTACACCACTCTCCCCATTAGTGTGTACATTACCTTGGGCATGTTATGTAATGGTGTTAGGGAGATTTGGAGAAAGGATAACAAGTAATAAATTTGAGCTCTTCTGCAGTGAGAAAGAAGAGTCTGAGTTCGGACTGGTCAGAGTCACAGTCTCGCTGGACCTTGGCTCACTGACAGCGTTGATTCTTTGTGAATCGTCACCTTTGAGGTGGTAGTGATAGAAGTAAGCTGAGAGGTCTTGTGTTGAAAGTGCTGAAACCCAAAATATCACAATGTAAGCTCAATTGACAGCAGTCGGCACAATGTCAGTCACAATAAAATGATTATTTAAACACTTTTGCAGCTCATAGTACTTTCCAAATAATTTTCTTTGTAATGTTGTATTTAACATCATTCTGCAATGAGACTGATTAAGGTTAATCTCTAATGAACCCAGCATATTTATTTAACTACTATTGGACATTTTTTTAAAATGGCACCAAAAAATAGCATTTAAAAAAGTATTGCAAGGTATTTCTTTATAGATTGCCCAAGGTTATTTCCAAATAATTTCTGCAATGAAATTTATGTTAATTTTAAATTAATCTTTACAAAATGCTTTCCATTCAATTTTCTCACTGTAACCTCACCTCAGTGTTTGTTTTTTTGTAAATGAAAATAGGATACCTTTTTAATGTAATAAAATACATGAAATTCATTAAACTTAATTTCTCCTTACTTAATATTAGAAGTTTAAAATGGCATGGTAACACTTTGAACAATGGTGCAAACAAACTATGCTATTATTTTGATGCAATTAAAAAGTGATTTAATGCTGTCATTATTACTCATAGAACATAAAGTGTGTGAGTGAAAAACAATGTTGGTACCAACATATTCAAGCCCTTAAATTACCAAGAATCACCTAATTCCTCAAATTTAGATGATAAACCACAGCTGAGGCATCGTCCAGACTATTTAATTATAGACCATTCTTTTGCACTCCTGTCACTGATGGCTCAGAGCTCTTGTGGAAATTGTCAATGACATACTTTCCTGCACCTTAGTGAGTCATTCTGACTGAAAAAGGAAAGACAGAAGAGAAGAGATGTCTGATTTCCCATTCATCCACCCCTAAGCAAATAAACACTAAAACAATTTACCAAAAGTGTACACAGTGGAAGTGCCAACATTAACACTTCACAGCCAGATTTTTTTTCTGGGACTTATTTAACGTGAACTAAGATGTCCTTTCCATTTGAAGAATAATTTGGCCAGGGACATCAAGACCTGGATGTTTCTCATATAGATGATGAATTGCTTTCATTAATTTGTGTACACCTGCCAGTTTTAGTGTTTCTCTGATAAATTTTGCCTCGTATTGGCACACTTGCGATGCCAAGCAGAAACAAATTATACATACTCATTGATTCATATTTTGTATTTGGCCAAAAATGTCAAAAACATAACTGCAAGAGTGAGCGCTCCGAAAAGTCTAGTAATGGGAGTGATGGCAACAATCCAGGTTGATTTTACTTTGTTTTAAACGAGAACCCGAAACACCCTGCTCGGAGATCCAGTTAGACAAGACAGAGATCTTTGTCGATAAAACAAAAGTAATAAATTGCATGAACTTTACAGCTAATTTGGCAGAGAGATAATCTAAAAGGATGGCAAATAAGTGATAAATGAAGCTGAGGGAAACTCTTTGGCCCTGCATCAACGGCTCAACTGAGCACAACTTTGAAACACTGTTAACCAGTGGATGGCATTGGCTTCTGGAGCGGTGAATAATTCTTATTCTTGCAAAGGGAGTGTTTTCATTTGTGAAGATGAACAAGATAAATAATTTATGATTCAAGCCTACGCATTTAAGAGAACACAAATCTAGCTCCTGTGATTTACAGCCATGGCCATAACTTTAACCAATGTGCTAAAATCTTTAGCAGTGAGGAAGTGTGCATATTTATGTCGACATCTCCCCAAAGATATGGTGACAGAAAATAATCCGTTCCGGTATTAGGAGACATATTTTCTCAGGATATAGAACTCAGCCGAAGGTCATGTGGATGCTAAAATATTGTTAACAGGAACACATACATCAGTGCAGTGGAGCAACACCCAAAAAAGTGTTTTTGGGCATGCTGGACATTCTTTCTCAGGGCTTTATACCAAGATGTTTTTAGTGAGGACTTTAAAAGCAGCACTTTTAGGAGTATGAGCATAGTGAACTCTAAAGTGTCAGGAAAAAAGGAGGGAGAGGATAGATATAACTGCTGGGATTGAAGAGGAGTAACTGTGGGAATTATGACCAGCTCACACTGATGGTGTTTTCATGAACCGCACTGACACAGTGTTGCCTAAGCTGGAGATGCCGGACCCCTGTGATCACACCACATGTGCTGCTGTAATATTTAAAAGATTCTTGCATTCGTTTTTACCCTTTCTTTTCACTTTTTCATTTTTTTTATTCATTTTTTGTTAGGTTTCCCTAACACTTTATTTTATAGTTACACCTATTAGTTGTTTATTAGCATGCATATTACTAGAGTATTAGCCATTAATTAGTGCTAATTAAGCACATATTAATGCTTTATTCTACATGACCTTATTCTACACCCCTAATCCTACCCAGTACCTAATGAACTACTAATAAGCAGCAAATTAAGAATTTACTGAGGAAAAGTCATAGTTAGTAAGTTATAGTAAGTTTTATATTCACAGTTACAGTTGTTCACATCTCTGTACGTGTACAAAGGCAAGGTCGCTCTTTTTGAGATGACATAATTAGTCATTGTGAATTATTTGAAATTGTTACACTCATGATTTTGAAAATGCGTTTGATGTTTTGGTTTTATGAATCCCACTTATCTTTCAAACCACTTCAGTGTCCCAAACGTTTGCTGTGTTTACATCTGAATCCCTTTTTCCAGGATTTGATCCAACTGCATGTACAGGGACTGCTCGCTCAAAGCCGAAAAGGGGAAAGATATATTTTTTGTTTTGCCACAAATCATAAAAGTTTGAGAAGGCTCAGGATATGGAACTGTAAAGACGAGCTCCAGACTCTGATTATTTCAGTGTTGTCACCACAGTAAAAGAATGTGCTGCTGAACTCTTAAAATAACAATATATGTCTCATAAATAAATGTTTTAACAGGGTAGCGGAACGTAAAATTCTTCTTAGTCGAGAAATAAATAAAAGAGCTTTCAACGATACATAAAAATGGTTTTATTGTATAAATCCACTGAGAAACAGGTCTAAAATTGAAATATTTTGACGTTAATACCAAATGCTAGAATTAGAATTAGAATTTAATACCACATTATTTGAAAATTACCAGGCAGATGGTGCATACTACCCCTATTATTGCAACTGTAAATATATTTAATATAGTCCACAATGCTCATAGTAAATCATAGGTGTAAGCAAAGTTCACAAGCAATTGCACAGGCTTCATTTTGCCCTGTAATTATAACAGACACACTATGGAGGCCTATATCAATGGCACATGTGGTAATCATTGATTTAGGACTTTGTGTTCCTCAAACACAATTTGGTTTTATTTCTTTCTTTTTGTCGGGAGTTTAAGAGCGTTTTAGATCTGAAGTTCTGGAGAATCAAAAAACATGACTGGGCTTTTAAGAATGTAGTAAAGTTTTATCACAGCAGAAACCTCTCCCAGTTGAAACAATGCTTGAAATGTAGTCAAACCAATATCCCAAGAGTTGTTGCACATTACTAACTATGCATTTTTAAGAGCATTTCATAACTTATTTATCACCGTACGTACTAGATGGACCTGTTTTATGTTAATATACTTTACTTATTTTATTTAATAGTTACAAAACATTTTATTTTTAAGTTAATCATTTTATAGCTAGTCTCATTTCAGTGGAAATTTTTTAGTCAAATTTAAAAATAATAGCCAAATTAATTTATTTTATATCCGCATTTGGCTGGTACTTTAGTAGTACTGCTGGGATCTGTCATATTACATATTTGCACAACCATATTTGAGAATTATTTTACAACGTAACTTATTTTCTCAGCTTTTTCTTTCATTTCTGTATTAACGTAACTTATTTTACTGCCTTATAAATACCAGTTACTTTGGGAAAGCTTGATTTTGTTTAATAATGGTAATAATATATATATATATTTTTTTTTTTTTAAATCATGTTTTCTGTATTCTGTAATAACTGTCAGCATAAATGTACTGGCTCTTGTTACACAGAAATATCCTGTTGGAACCTAATGTAAGAATTCTCCCTTCCCCTTTTTGGCGATGAGCAGATAATTCCTTTTGCTGATGATGCCTAGGATGTTCCTATCAAGGATGTTCGCAGTTCCATTACAAGAGCCTCTCCCTCTGTACATGTTTACGTTCACATGGAAGTTCACGGAGCCGTTTGAAGAATGTCCGACGGATAAACCAGTATGCTACATTTTGGCATAGTATGAGAGCCATAGCCAACATGTCCAATTTGTAAACAAGGCGGCCCATCTTTTGAGGATGAAGTGGGAGTACATTTCCCTCTCTCTTTGTTTCACTCTCTGCATGAACTTTTCTCCTTTCCCTGGAGGGCTGGAGTCATCTCCAGCAAGCCCATGAGTGTAGAGTTCTTTCTATCCGGGAGATGGATGATCATGTTCTAATTCACGATAACTGATAAGCTCTAATTTCTTTGAAAGTTTTAGAGGTTAGGGAGGAAAACGGGACCTCTTGAGTCATACAAAAAAGTCTGGAGTACTTGAGATGACTAGTTCTATGTAGAGATCCACATGTAGGGGTATCAAAGATACTGTGGTCCGTCCTATATGATTTTGTATTTGGTGTGCACACTTGTGTGCTCCTCTCACATTTGTTTTTTATCATTTTGCAGATGCTGTTATTCAAATTCACTTCAGTTGTTTCTTGAATATGGCTCAGCTGCTCAGATCACTCTGGGCATGTAATTCCACCAACAGGGAACAGTTACATTTACATTTACATTTATTTAAGGTATAAAATTAAAATAAATTTAACAGTTAAGGTAAAGGTCTGTGAAAGTGTCGTCCCTTTTTAGGTTGGCACTATAATGTGCTATTCACTTGCAGAACTCAAGCTTCTGGAGGGCACACTAGTCTAAAGTAGTACGTTTTGGTAAAGGTGGTTGTTTTGTAGGCAAACATAAATGCCTTGAATTTCATGCAAGTGGTTATTGGTAGCCAGTGCAAAATGTAATATGTGCTTTTTTCTGCTTATTAAATTATAATTTTGCTGCCACATTTTGGATCAGTTGTAGAGGTATCTATCGGGAAGGCCTGCCAAGAGAGTGTTGCAATAGTCTATCCTGGACAGAACAAAACTTGTACAAGGAGTTGTATTATTATTTTATTATTTTAGTTTCTAGGCCATTGGGAGACACGGAGGAAGCAGTAGCAGATAGTTTCTTCTATTGGTCTCTATCTTGAGCTATCGTGAGAAGCTCTGAGAAGGGGGCCTGTCTGTCCAGTTGTAGCATGATCCAATAGTAAGGGTCTAATGTAGTATAAGGCAAATCCATAGGATTGGGCAGTTCTAACAACTCTCATCATTAATATTGCTGCAGCAGAACATTGTCACTATATAATGGGTCTTCTTTATTTGGCTGCCAAAAGATGAAATGAAGATTTTAGCAACCCTAGTTAAGATGCTATTGCTCATCTGTAGCTAGAGCAAGAAATAGACTCAGGCACTTTCCAAATGCTGCTTTAAACCTTGGCGCCCCTTGATTTATTAAAACTTCTGTTCTTAGAACTCTGTCCAATATGAGCCAAGAGGCCCATATAGATACATGTATAATGTGCTGGTTGTATGCAGCAGTGATTCATATCACGGTATATGCAGACCTCTAGGTGAATGTATGTCAACCTCATTGGGTGAATGATGAAAAATGGCACTGAGAGTTCCAAGCACTAAATATCAAAGACTCATTCAAGGCACAGGCCTACTGCCACCAATGCATCTTTCTTTCTTTGTCGCCAGTCAATCTCTCTGGGGATCCAATGATTTTTAAGTGTTGTTGTTGATGTTCGTCTTGCAGGAGCAGGAGCAAGTCATGTTCGTCTTGCAGGAGCGGTTTTATGATGACTTTATTTCTAATGACTTATTTGGTGGGGGTTTATAGAGGAGCAGTCGGCAGAAAGAGGAAATGAGTTAGCCTCTGCACAGATGGCTTTTAAGGCAAAAGACTGCATGACAAATGTTCCCTGCCCTCCAGACCCTGAGCCTCAGTATAACAAATTGAAAACGACGATGAAAAAACAGTAACAGGACACTGACTTCGAGTGCCATTGTATCTCGCGTTTTTGCTACACAACATAAATATATATAGTAAAAACGGGAGCCTTTAATCTTTTAATACCCCAGCCCTCCACCCACTACTGACTAGTTGTGTCTATATGTGTCAAGTCTGCCTCATGCTGAGGGAAATAGTGAGCAAGCTCAGGAAGTGACCTACATGATTCTTCTATAGTGCTTTCGGCCGTTTCGGAGTTTCTTGTCCAGTTTCATAAGTTTAATGATTATGTTTTATGTGATGCTGATGTGGTCACTAGGTGCTTAAAGATAAAATTCCTGTATTTCAATAGAGACTCCCCTTGGAAAAGAGGTTTTAGCCTGGAGCTATTGTTTGCTGGCTGGTTCTCATTTAGAATAATGATGGAATCCTCAAACCTAACAGGTTCGGCAGAATTAGAAAGTTCTCAATATTTTCATGTTTGTGTTCTAGCAACAGTGATGTCAAACCATCCACTACAAGGGGCAGTCACCATTTACATGGACTTAACGTGTCCAAGTTTTATTTCTCTAAACCAATAATTCTGTTTTTAGTGGGCCAATGTCCTGCAGAGTTGAGCTCCAACCAACACCAAAAAAGTTTTTAGAAATCCCGAAAACCTTGGTTCAAGTTAGTTTGATTAGGATTCAAGCTAAACTCTGCAGGATAGTGGCCTTCCAGGAGCAGTATTTAACACCCTTGCTTTAAAGTGTCATGCGTGTGTTTTAATCTGAGGGAAATTGTACATATTTGCTGAAGTTAGTCTTAACAGACTAATGTGATTGTGGCTTGGCATCATACAATGTTGATCAAACTACATTTGTCCTTCATTATTAATCTATGAAGAAATATGGATTGACAATATAGGGTCACTGCCAGACTGTGTGGTTTAAACCCACAGGCCTTTTCGGAGAAAACACTGCAAATCAGTTAGGTGTCTTAATGTTGTGTCAACTTGTATAAATCTGGTCCTTCGTTCAGTAGTTTATTGAGGAATGTTCATCAGCTCTGATGTTGAGGTTCATTTCCCTCCTGCTGGTCCCTGGCGGTGGTCCCAACAGGGTTGAGAGAGTGCTGGATCTGTTCAGGACTTTAATGCTCCACTGCCCAGGAAGAGTCTCTGATAATGGCTCTTGATCTGTGAAGCTGTCTCTGCCTTGTTATCTGGATGAGAGGCCGACTACAGGCCGTAGACTTATCCTAACGACCCAGTCGCTCCGGAGGGGCCACCCCCTCGCTTTCTCTCTCCCTCTCCCTTTGAGGACCCTTTTTAAGCTCAGACTTAGCCTCTTTCCACTTCCAAATTGAATGTTACCAGGCAAATAATGACAGTATGTCAGACCCGGCTTGTTGATCCTTCTTAAATCCACAGGATCAATCTTTGTCTTCGGTGGTCATTTTAATATGTAGCTCACCATCTTAGAGTAAAGGAAGAAACCGGTCAAAGACTCGCCATATCTTAACTCTGCACAAGATTTGACGGCTATTATTATTGTATTACTGGGCTATCCTCTGGTGCTCAGCAGGGCTACATTGGGGTCTCTAACTCCTGCTGGGACTGTTAGCAGAGTCCTGCTGTTCTGCCACATGCCAGGAAAGCACCGTAAACCCATAAACAGACTTTCAAAGGCATTTCTATGCCCATGACACAGGCTCAACTTCAAAAAGAGGACAATGATGGACGAGAAGAGCATAGAGAGGGGTTGAGGAGGGAGAGGGAGGAACAAGGTATTCATTTTGACACATTGTGATGTGTTAAATAGGCTCCAGTGCTCCTGCTAACTGCTACACAAACACAAGGTGTAATTTTTAACACAGACGCTGTCAAATTAGCCACTTGTCCAAATTAGCACTAAGGCTAGGTAGCAATGATTAAGCAATGCTAATTGAGACTGTCTACAGCATGAGTGAGCTCATTTACACCTGGTATTATCATCCATTTAGTCAATCAAGTGGACAGAAGTACAGATGTAAACAGAATCAAAAATATATTGCAAAACACTTGTTATGTGGTGTCTTACATATCAAAATATTTTGAAAGGTCCAGATTTCACAAAACATCAGTATGCCAGTGACATAAAAAATGCTTTAAGTACATGAATAAATGTAGAAGCATGAACTCACACGTGTACTTGGACACATGTAATCTATAACTCACAGTGGGATATTTCAGCAGGATTCTAAGGACACTGAAGGCCTGGATTAAATGACCATCTGACTCCACAGGGTTCCATGTTCAGACTTGTAGCTCATACTGTTTCCCAACGAACCAAAGGTTTTATAATTATTACATAGTCCTTTTTTTAAATGTGTTCTCTGTTAAGGTGCTTTATAGAACGGCACAATTTAATTTTGTTGTATAATATTGGTTTTTCTTTTAAATGAAAAGAGAAACTGAATCAATATTTTGTCTGCAGGTCTTAGGCTGTTGAACACAGTGATGGGAAACCATAAAAACCCTCTTGACTTAAACAGCTGCTTTACAATGTTATGAGATTTTTCTCATATAATAGCACTGTCGTGCATGTAATCATGCAATCCCAACGTTTTAACACTACAATATATCTTAATCCGTGAAGTATGTTTTATTATGTATAATTAAATAAATATATGCATACATTTTATTTCTGATAGCTAAAAGAAACAAAAATGTATTAAGGTTAAAACTAATATGTGCTAGCAACACTTCTTCAGGTGAGTTCTTATGTGAAACTTTCCTTTTTATATTATGAACACGTCGTACTCATTTTAGGTCTGTGAACAGTACAGTTACTTTTGGCACAGTTTTTTTTTTTTCTCAGATAGATTTCTGTGATTTATAGGTTAAGTCTGATAGCTCTGCGTGCAGATCCCTGCAAAATACAACACTGCAAATGCATTGTACATGAAGAATACTTCAGTTACAACTTGATTCATGCTCCACTGAACAAATGGCAAGTCAGCAAAAACACATTAAAGTCACCATATGAGATATGTCAGATTTAACAGGGCCTGGAGCCAAAAATGTCTTAAGAGCAAAGTTAGATTATTAATTGGAAATTCAAAAGATTATTTATCTAAATGTCTGGCTAAGTATACAGACCATAAATTATTGTAAATTTATTTTAAAGTAAATTGTCAGGAAAGATCTTTAGCTACGTTTATGATGTAGTTGTATGTTTGCCACTATAGTAAATCTATCATAAATGTGAATGGGGTTGTATAATGTTTTTAATTGTTAATTTCTTTGCAGAGTATTGAGAGGGATCATACTTGGTATACATTCTCCTTTAAAGTTGATGCTCAGACCTTGGTTCTCACCTTTGACTAGTCTGGAACGTGTGAAGCGTTTCCAGATGTGTATCTTTGCCTAAAATCCTGGACCCGGAAGATCCTATGCTGACATATTGTGAATGTTAGTCCTTGTTATTTTAGGTACAAAACAAGTTTCATTACTAAATATGGGAAAAGGAAAATGCTAGAGCGTCATTGTAGTGTCACTCGAGGGAACTAAGCAATTTTAGTGTTTAATATATAGGGATTCAGTGAGCATTACCTCATATATTCATTCAATAGGATTCAATGTTATATTTGCAAGTATATCCCAGCATTCACAAATGTATGTCTTTTAGAGTATGGCTAGATACTGTGCAGTCTTCTTGTGAGTTTTTACTGTGGACAAATACAACTAGTCCATAACATAATATTCTCTTTAAACTTTTTAAATGAACTTTATGACAGATTTGGTCCTGATTTAGCAACACAGTGAAACATTTTTTTGTTTTGCCATTTTGACTACTAAATTAAGCAGACCCAATTATTTATTGAACTCATGAATAAATCGTATACTCCTAGTTTTGCAGTATTATGTAGAGTATTAATTACACATTGCTGTGCATCCCATTGCTTAAATAGACTTTTTCAGCAAGAGTGAGGAAGTCTTTCAGCGAGGTGCAACATCAACAACATTCCTATAAGTTGGCCTGCTCCACATAGTTCAACATCTCTCGATAAATCACAGGCAAGACAGTTCAAGTTAAACTGAGGTGAAAGTTTGGGGTAAATAATCCAACCGAGACACCCCTCAAACCCTCCCTTTTTCTCTCTCTGTTGACTTGGCAGCAGTTGATTCTGGGCAAAAACATAACCGAACTGAAAAGTTTTCAACTTTTTCTTCTCTGACTCCTGATGATTTTATTGAAAAGTATTGCTTTGCAATCAAGAACATCCTTTCAGAGTCAAAACAAGAAGGTCCATCAGTAGACTAATACTTTTGGACTGTTTGAGACATTCAGTTCTCAGTTTTATGGCATTAAAATCTAAGAAAATAGCCACAATGACAACCATCGCAAACATGATTAGGTACCAGGATGTCTTCTCTGAAATGTTCTGTCCCTTTCAGGGCCCCCTGAGGGTGGATAGTTGGTCTAACACTCATACATAGTCTTTCATAAACACTACACCAATACCTGTCATGCGCGCCCATCATTTTTCCCCCGGCTGCTCCATTGTTTATACTACACAATTCTAACATCTATTCAAACATTTGCTTTTCAATAAACACACATGAATAGGCAGAGACCTGAGGCAGATTCATTTATAATTTGTCACCTGATATATATGAGTCCATTCAAGTTTTACTTTTCGCTCCTTCTTTCTTTTTTCTCTCTCTGTGCTTTACTCTTTACTCTTTACTCATTTTTAAACTCACAGCCCCGTGAGGGCCCTGTATGCTTCAGTTCATTGGTCACATCAAGCCATGCAGTCAGTGAATCAGTGAATGCTGCCATTTGTGGGATTGCACCCAAAACCAAAATGAGCTTTAAAAGCAGTTCAACAAGAAGTAACTACTTATCTGTGTTTAACATGCGTTCAGTTTAATCTATTGGGGGCATAAACATCCCATTGATAAAAAGTGCTCAGCGGACAGATTGCAAAATAATTAAAGGGAGAGTTTGGTACGGAATGTAAACTTTACAAGGGTCTCCATTTCTGTTTATTTTGAAACAGCTGTGAAGAGCCAGCCCGCCTGCCAAGTGTAAGCAGCTGTTTGTCACTTTCATTTTACCAAAGAGCCACTAGAAACAGAAAATCCACTTCAGCTGTCTGCCGCTCTTTCTTTTTGCTCTCGTCTCGCTCCAGCGCTTTCTTTCTGTCACTCTCTCCACCTTGTGATACAATGGAGAGCTTCTTGCTTGGTACCACTAATTGATTTTGTGCATGAGATACATCACTTTTTTTTACCCTAGTTTTTAAAGAAAAAGATACCAGCGTTATTACTCCAGAAAGTGTGCAGCAGCAATGGAAGATTTGTTAGCTTTTGGCTCCAGGTCTCAATAAGAAATAAAAATGGATGGCAAGAGAAGTTGAAAAAGAGCAAAAGAGGGAAAAAAAGGGTTGCAGACCAAATTGTTTCCCTTTCATTTGTAGATGTATCTGGTGCTGCGTGATTCCACAAACTCTTTCTTGCTCTAATCCCCTACATTTACTTCTCCACTTGCAGTTTTCAGCTCAAACAGACTGTGCCAGCAGGCCATAAATCAGCCCTGCCAAGGCAACACAGAACATCGGGGCTCAAATCTGCCGTAACGAGTTATAACTACAGTAAACTAGATAAATCTTGTGGGTGATACAATCTAATCGTTGAGTGTCAGAGGAAACAACCTGGTCCAAAGGGAAGTCAGTCTATAATCTGCAAAGCTCAGCGTGGAACAAAATCGTCTGAGACTGTTTACATACCTGCTCGCTGATTTATTTTTGTATATGACGAGCGGTCCTGTGACTATCACCCGCACATTTTATTACAGCTCTGGAATGTTCAATCTCGGAGGGAACAAGGTTACAGTTTTATCTATTTGTCTCCAAATATGGTGTTCGCTTTCTTTCAACCCTGTAATCCATCATAACCTTCTTCTAATGGCTTTAGGCATGGCTTTTACAAGACATCGCTCTACAACTCTCAATGCAGCCAAGAGCAACTTGGAAATAATTATTTGTAGTGTTTATAAATTTGTAGCAAATTTGCAATATCAGGATTTTTTTTTTAAGTATTTGAAATAAATATTGTATGCCCACCAAAGCTAAATTTATTTGATGAAAAATTAAAACAATAGTATTGTTTATATTATCCATCAACATATTAGAATGAGTTCTGAAGGATCATGTGACACTGACTGGAGTAATGATGCTGAAAATGTAATTTTACATCACAGAATAAATTTTATTTTTTTTATTTATTCATTATTATTATAAATGATCATTTTCAACTGTTGTATCTCTATTATTATTATACAATATTACTGTTACTGTATTTTTGATAAAATAAAATATTTGTGAGCTTAAGAGAGTTTTTTCAAAAACATGTATTAAATGTGAGTGTGTATAAATATATATATATATATATATATATATTTACACACACACACACACACACACACACACATTATAATTATATTAATATAATTTATCATATATATATATATATATAATGATAAATTATATTAATATAAATATATACATGTAAACATTTTCTAAATATATACTGTATGTGTGTGACTTTATATATAAACATTTTACAAAAACATTGTACACGCATACAGTGCAGTTAATCGTGATTAATCATTGGCCAGAACTAATTATTAGCATCCTTAGCATCTCATTGAACTACGTATTATCAGTTTCTGTTGTGTTTGTGCACACATTTGTTGTATCATTCTTCAGAGTGTTAAGCTAACATCCTTATCTGCTTCACTTCTCTGCATTTCCCAAAAATGCCAATGCTAGCGCTAACTTACAAACACAAGGCATGCATACTGTATATGTGGTACATCTCAGAGGTCAATCTGTGGTCCTCTAGCTTGCTGGAGCCTTTTAGCCCTCTGCCCTGTCTGAGCACTGAACCCTCCGCTGGGCTGGGTCACAGCGGAGCCAGAGCGCTAGCCATCGATCAGCTCTTATCTGCTCACCACTGACAGTTCAGAAGCGCAGCGGAGGGGCTGAGTGAAAGAGCCCTGAGAGAGAGAGAGGAAGAGAGAAAGAGAGAAAGAGAAAGAAAGATTATGCCCTGCTCTGTCTGCACTGTCAGCTGCCGGCTTGAGCTGTACTGTCAGGCCAGGGCCTAAGTTATGTGTGCCTCAGGGCTCCCTGATAAGTCTGTAGGGGTCTGAGTAAGACAGAAAGAGGGGGAGATAAGCGCTGAGGTAACTCTTTCAGAGCAGATGACAGGCTCTAGTCTATGATTTTATGTACTTCCAAGTCTATTTCAATAAATTAAAGATTGAGAGCCTTGCAGAAGCATCAGTTGTATAGGATTTGTACCTATAATATTGTACCTAAAACAAATTTCCCACATGGTGTTATTTTGGTTAGTTCATCTGAATGCTGGCCATAGTGTATATAATTAGCCTGTAATTTATAGTTTACTGTGTATACTTAACATAGAAAGGAAGTGCTGAAGACTGTGACAGTACTATATTTTCTCACAACAAATAACAGCAAAGAAGCATATTCTTAAGCTTAAAGCTCTTGATTGAACATATTGGTGCAAAGGATTGTTTGTAAAAAAAAATTATTATACATTACTGTTTAAAAGTCTGGTTAAAGCTTTTAAGTTTTTGGAATAAGTAATCTATATTATAGAAATATTTTAAAATATTATTACATGTTGATATAACCAGCTATTGTATTCCATATTGAAAAATTTTATTTATTTAGTATTTATTTATGGACAATGAATATAAAGGTCAAAAGAACATTTATTGAGCATTGTTAGTGTCTTTACTTTTACTTCTGATATGTCTATATATTCAAAAAACAAAACTTAGATCAACGAGAATCATTCAAGATTCTTGAATCGGATCATTGTTTAAACATGTGAAGATTAATCCTCTGTTATCACTTGACCAATGAAAACTAGAATGGCTTCACATTCTTTTCCTCAACACTACATGCACACTAAATAAATGTAATAATGAAATGTTAGCAGAATACTTCAAGTATGATCAAGAGTTATTGAAGCATTTAAAGAATAGATTACGAATGCCCTCAAGTAGTATGAGTCTTCTGAATACTATTTTTGGGGTGCCTTTCCAGCAATTTTACCCTTGGTGGTCCTGTCCATCCCCGCCAGCGGGGATTCTTTGACCCTGTCTCAGCAGCAGGCCTGTGCCAGCAGAGCTAATTAGGACGCAGTGTCCACAATGGGCAGTTCAGACAATCTCGAATCCACGCCATGCAAGAGAGAATAAGTGATTTGTTTAAAATGTGCAGGCTTTTTTGTGTCTCTTTGAATGAGAAGCGATGAAAGTGGTTATGGGGGTAGTGAGCTGGGTGAGTGCTGCTGTGATGAGGGTTTGCCCACTTGAATGTATGAGTAGATAAGTTATGTGTGGACTGATGGATAGACTTATCACAGGTCTGGTGAGGAGGGACTGATAGGCCGAACAATCAGAATCTCCAACCATCTTCTAAAACACAAATAATTAGGAAGAAATAGCAAGTAATGCATTGAATTAAACTGAATTAAACATGACATTTTGAAGAAGAAACACTGAAATATGGTTATTGTAAAACATGCCCCAATATTTTTTGTTTTTGTTTGTTTTATTTAATATTTAAAAAAATGTATTTATACAGTGTAGCATTGGCTGTTCAGGGACAATATTTTATAATATCAGGTATAGAACATACATTTCTGACCACTTTTATGATAGAAACAATATTGCACTAAAACGTTACATTTGCAAGTGTAATATATAAAATTGTATGCATTAATGCATAAGTGACATATATTGTCACATGAAGTAAAAACACATAAAACCTAGAATTTCTTTTACATTTTTTTATTTGCTTTAAACAAACTGTGAACGTTACATTGCATACTACAAATGATAAAACCCAGAAATTAAAACGATTTACTATATTAACATATATATCTAGTATTCGTAATGCAATAATGGATATATAGCATATGCATGTATATCTATACTAAATCCTCTGTATATATGTTAATAATAAGTAAATGCAAAATATATATAAAATAAGATTTTTGTAAATATGTTTTGCTGATGTGTGTGTGTGTGTGTGTGTTTGTGTATATATATTTATATGATTGCTACATAAAAGACCATAAACATTCGTATAGATATTATTAACAAGTATGCATATATAATTTTTACCTTAGAAATTGTTGAGATAGAAATGTACATCTTTACATAAACAGAACGTACACATGTAAAAAATTATATACCGACTTCTGCCTATCATATATTACAACATTTGAGACAATATATGTCATATTTCACATTTCTAAGATAGCTACAGTACACAAAGGAATATAATTTAAACAAAATAACATTTTGTAAAAACCAACTGAGACCTTTCCAAAGACAAGTCGAATGTAGATCTTATCAAAGTTTTTTGCATTCAACGCTGCATTCTACTGTTAATAGAGACCCAGAACAACAAGTGGGATGAAGAACAAAGCGAAACATAAAAAAGATCTGTGTTCCATAGAGAGTCCATTGCAAATCCAAGTACCTCATTATTCTCTGCCATTCTTAGCCTAGCTTGCTGCTTTGTAGCCCAAGGCTAACTGTAAATCCTTGCTTGTGTATAGACAAGTACATGTGTCAGTAGACAGATGAGAGAGCTAATCTGCGCTTGAACCTCTTTCCTGGCAGACAGACAGACAGAAACTAGAAAGGATGGCTCCCCTTTGTGAGCTTTGCTGTGATGTGTCAAGTGAAATTTGACCTTTATTCCTTAAATGAGAGCCTCCACCCTTTATAATGCCGCAGCCCACATAACACTCCTCATAATGAAAATGAGAATTCAAACGCAAGCACACTTATTCACAACTCAATTACTGGGTCTTCTCGAATGTGACCATTTTGTCTTCAGAGTATAGTGTCATAGCTTTTTTTTTTGACTTCCTTTGCCAAGATATAGCTTATTATTGACTGTGAACTACTTTAGATTATCAGCGACCGTGGTTCCCACAGTCGCGACTTCACAAACCACTGTCTCTCTCTCACTTGCTCTATTCCTAGACGCCTTAGAGCCAAACAATGCTGAGACAAAGTCCTCAGTGGAGCCAGACTGATAAAGCTATCCACAACTGTCAATCAAATCACTAACAGAGTGATAATGAACACTTTAGCTCTGCCACACCAGCTCCAGTAAACCTCTGTCATTCTCCCACCGACACTCTCTTGTGAGTGCCACTCCTACTCTTACCTCATTTTCCTCTTGTCATCCATCCCATTCATTGCATCACGATAACACACTGGTATCAGACAACAAAAGCAACGATGACTTGTGGATCATTTCTGGGAATTAGGAATGTCATTCTTAAGAAGCATTATAGACTTAGACCACTTCGGTTGCTGGAGAAGCTGAATGAGTACCATACATAACTGGTGCTTCGCTATTTGCAAATGATCCATTGTGTAATCCATGTGATGAACTTTCTTGTAAACATGGTCTTGAGTGAGGTTTACTAGCTTGTGCAGGGCTCAACAATGATGACGGGGCCTGTGTGTGAGTTGACTGAATTTTTGGGGAGTTTAAAAGGTATTGCCCCAGTGACAGCTTTTGTACCTTTATTTCTGAGAGTGTTGCAAACAGTGAAAAATATAAATGTAAGCATGTATAAATGTAAAGATATGAACTTAAATGTCAACTTAATTAATTTAATGTGAAAATTTGAAAATGTGATATTATAATGTATTTTATTCCTGTGATGGCAAAGCTGAATTTTCAGGAGTCATTAAATTTTTATTCAATTTAATAAAAAATAAAATAAAATTAATCATGATTAATCACATCCAGACATTGTGGTTACATAACATATGTATGTGTACTGTGTACATTTATTATGTATATGTGACCCTGGACCACAAAACCAGTCTTAAGTTGCTTGGGTGTATTTGTAGCAATTGCCAAAAATACATTGTATGGGTCAAAATTATTGATTTAGATCATGTTTTATGAAGGTATTTAGTCAATTTTCTCAGCATTTAGATTTTTCTGTACCCTCAGATTCCAGATTTTCATATAGTTGTCCTATATATTGCCCTATCCATCCAAATCATACATCAATGGAAAGCTTATTTATTCAGCTCTCAGATCACATATAAACCTTAACTTTGGAAAATTAACACTTACGACTGGTTTTGTTGTCCAGGGTCACATATATAAAGACACACACATACAGCACATACATTTATTTAGAAAATAGTTACAGTACACAT
>JAUYWG010000031.1:7579719-7627588 GCA_034779775.1 Enteromius afrohamiltoni
GTCATTAGCACAGAATTGAAATCTTAATTATCATAAAATATTACTGGTAACAGAACACAGACTCAATTGAGACACTAATTGAGAAACATCAATACCTTGGCTCCAAAAATAATGAGAACATATGTTCCTTCCCAATATCTCTGTTCAGTCAAACATCATATCCTGTCTTACTCCCCCAGAGGAACTCACAGAGGATGACTACATGGGCTAATCTGCCTATTATAGAGACTTTGTTCCTGAGCATTTATACTAATTTTATAGGAAAATTAGATTCGCTGTTAGATAGATTTATAGACAGGTTATTGAGAGATCAAGTTCAAAATAAGACATACAGTCGATGAATGAAGATTTAAAAGATTTAAAGATTTTTATTAAGACTCAGTTTTGGAGATATAAAGTCTATCATGCAGGTACAACCATTATTTATTCATTCATTCAAAGCAGAAACAAGCTATATGGTTAAATAGTAAGTGCCATATGCATTAGATCTTTCCCTGTTTATTTTCAACAACTTAAAGGGGTCATACGGTGCTACATGCACTTTTTCAAGCTGTTTGACCTGAAAAGTGTGTTGGGAGTGTGTGTACACAACCACCCTACAATGATAAAGATCCACAGGTAGTTTTTTTTTTGTTTTTATTTAATAAAAATAAGTTGCCCCTTCTGAAATCAAGCCATTCTCAAACGCATGTCGGTGTGACATTGTTTGGTTCTGAAGGGAAACGCCCCCTTGATCAATCGGAATGCATTTATGTTCAAGAGAATCATTCATGTTCCAGCCTCACCTACAGAAGCAGTGAGTATAATGTCTTTTAATGAATCTTTGCAAAGCGCCTTTTACTAATAATGTACTAATTAGCAACTATGAATATGGCTAAAAAAGATCCTCCGAGAGAGTCCGGAAAAGAGGGGCGGAGTCAGCGGAGCTCGTGAAGATTTAAAGGGGAAGTACACAGAACAGTGATTTCAGATTTCAAAAGAGCTGTTCATGACAGGGTAAAATGTGGGTTTTTAAAACTATCTTTAATCAATTTTAAAACAAACTATATTACAAACTTCCCATTAAGACCCTAAATAATCATATAAGCTTGTGGAAAACTGGGTTTGTATGACCCCTTTAATAGAAAGATTGTTATGGAAACATTTTGATCTTAGAGTGTCCTTGAGATGGCGATAATCATAGATGATAGAGATGAGTGTTTAACTGAGTAACGGGCTAAGTGCCAGACTTTGGGTCCATTTTAGGGCTGTGTTTCACTATTTCCTGTCCTTTCTGTCTCTTTTTCTGTGGAAGGTGGCTGATCAGACTTCAGTGAGAGCCTTAAAGAAACTCCATAAAACTGCTTTTATGGATACTTCCCGACCTCATTCCTTCATCTCTCTATTAGAGGAGACAGTGCATCAATTCAAGGCCACAGTTTTCATTTTAAACAGCAGTCTGCCTAATGGACCAAACAGCAGCAATAACTGCGCTGTGAAAACAAGTCCATGTAGCTGTAAGACACATCACACTTGTTGTAAAAACACATATGTAACAAGATAGTGTTGTGTTTTTTAACCGCATATTTTTACACAAACTGTTCATAAAACATTACTTTACAGTATAGTTGCATTAATTAAAACTAATGCTGCAACTAACAGCTAAGATTTGTCTCAAAACGTATTAATCTGTTAACATTAGTTAATGAAAATACAACTATTCTTTAATAGATGGTAGCTCAACTTTAGATTTGAATAATGGTGAAAATAACGACATCGTTAGTTAATAATGTTCACAAAAAGAGCCTTATTGTAAAGAGTTAGCAAATGGGTAATATAAATCATAACACAATTATTTTAGGCATGACATGCTTTTAAAATGAACTAATGAATTACAAATCTTCTCTTATCTCGATATGTACCTCTGCCAGCCTTGCTAATGATGTCAGCAGCATGAAATAATTTGTTTGCTTGGGCATGTGAGGAAATCTCTGAACCCTTCAGCGTGGCACAATATCGTTATCATGAAACATTTATTCTAGACAGAACATTATTTTCGATGTGCGTTATCAAAAATTGGAATAAGCGTTTGATATAGAGTTGAGACGTTACCTCAATGGCGGCGTTGAATTTTTTTGTCGTTCATTGATTGGTTTATTTAGTTATTTATTCAGCGCTCTCGCTTTCTCCCGCTCTCTTTCCCCCCTCCCCAAAGCCCTACACTCCCACAAAAAATGTTCTATTCATTGTTTCCAGTCCTTGGGAAACAAGGGCGATCTTTGGAGCAAATTATATGGATGCATTCCACCTCATATATTTGTCAGGCATTTCAGCAGTGGAACACTCATTAGGAGAGGCAATAAGGAGCTCTGACAGGCAGCTTCAGTCCACCTCAAAGCACAGTCCATTTACGCAGGCCCTCAGGAGTGCACGTACACACTGCTCCTTAAAAAACACACTCTCGTTACACTCTCCTTGCTCCAGAGTGTGTGTATTGTGACACATTCGACACAGATGTGTGATTTAGATGAGGTGAGTTTAGGGAAGTGATTGGTATAGTTTGACAAAGGTCAGCAGAGTTGTCTCCGGTGTGTGTTGGTGATTTATTTCGGGAGTACTGTGGTTTGGGTGAGCAGGCCTGAGCTGTGTGAGAAAGACATATTTTTGTGGATAGGAAACTGGTTTTATTGGTTGACGAAACCTCAGAGTTCCAGCTGTTTCCGAGCTATGAGTAAAGGCGGACAATGTTACTTCAACTCCAGACAGATTTAGGAGAGACGGAGAAAAGCTGGGAAATGGAAAATGATTTGGCAAATCTACTTTAAGATAAATGCTTTCAGATCCTGTAGGTGTATCTTTCTTTAGTCGTGCGCTCTCCACACTAGTACAATTTATCTAATCACCTGATTTATAAATAACAGCTGCAATATTTCTATCAGAATGGCAGATTCGGCTGTTTTTTAATACCTCTGATGTAAACATTTCACACGCTATTGCGTCTGTAACTGCATATCAACGCCAAAACAAAGACAAAATGGGCCATTTTACAATGCATTCTTTCAAAGAGCCATTGAACTGCATTACAATTCAAAGGTTTAGACATTATCATTGAATAAATAAGTCTGAAACAACAGATAAAGCATTGATAGAATAGGGGCGCTCAGTATTTCCACTGGTAAACATGCTCACGTCACCAGTGTTAGATCAACTTTTGGTCATATCATGGGAAAAGTTGAGTCAAGCATTGTTTGAGCTTGTTCTGCTATCTCTGTTTTGTTGGTATACAGCAGTCATGTCTATATTCAGTTGAGCTGTCTCACTGTTACTACAGAGAAGTATTGTCTGCTTATGTGATTACAACATATCAAAAGGCATGTTATCAGGTTGCTCACTATATGACTTCTGGAAGAAAAGCATGTTGAAAAGCATTTATCTGACATTATTATTGTAAATATTGTAAATATGTATATGTCAAGGCTAGAAAACATATATATAATATACACATGTGGGTAGTTGATGTATTAATGTGTCCTATGGTGTGAAACTCAGATAAACCTTTCTAATGCTATTTGTATATATATATATATATATGCCTGTGTCCTATGGTGGGCTGTCACACTATAGGACACAGTCCAGTTTTTGTTTGTGTACTACCCATAGATAAATAGACATGAATAATGTCACCTAATTGTTTTTGACTATACATTCAAAAATAACTAATCCCATCCATCCATACATCCAAGTGATAAATATTAAAACTTAAAATATGATACACTCAGCATAATATATGGCACAATGTCTAAAATGTAAGTTTTAATAATTTATTTAGAATGATTAAACAATTAGTTTAAATAAAATCATCGTTTTCCATCCAGTCTGCCTCTAGGTCACAGAGATGCTGGCAACTAACCCAGACAAAGCAGCATATTATTTAGTATAATTTATAATTCTTTATAATTAAAAAAATATATATATTTTCATGTATATCCTTTATTATGATTTTAAATGAACTAAATCTAATTATAAATGCATTTCAGTCCATATATATGACAATATACTATATATATTGATCAATAGACACAAATCATAAGGTTATTAGAAAAAGTTAGTCTTTATGTTGAAAGATGTGCATGATACTATGAAAAAGTAGTGGATAAATATTGCTGATGTTTACAAAACACTTCTGAATTTATCTGTGAAAACCGATAATGTGACACCTTTCTTTATGTTGTATTCTTTGAGAGCGAGCTGCTCTCCAGGTGTTCATGTTTCAATGCTACCAATAGGACATGAAGTGCGTGTTTGTCTGCATCTACGCGAGTCTGAGATCCCTCTCTTCCTCAGGCAGTGTTTCATGGAGAAAGTGCTGCTGGTCATCAGCTAATGCTGACATCTGCCCCCTGCCAGCTGACTGCCCTCTGGGACAGAGATCTTAACATGCACCAGCCACACACATACAACGTCTTTCTCTCTCTTTATCTCTATCTCTTGCACTGTGGCTTAGAGCAACAGGTGGTACTGCAAGTGTTATTAAATTTAATGGGACTATCTGCTAACCTGTCCTCCTAGTTTTTTCTCTGTGATCTTATCTTTGTATCTTCAACTGAAAACAAAGAAATAAAAAGCAGTTCACAAAAGCTAATTTCTTAGATCCGCATGCAAGTATGTTAACAGAGTTTCAGGCAGCGCTGCTGTAGGCGCGTGCCGAATCATAGGGTAAAGAGTCCTGGAGCCGACCTTTTCTTGAGCATCCCACGGCCCCTGAGGGCTCCAAGGAGGGGTGGCCTCTGAGCCAAATTAACTTATCTTGTCCATTTGTTTCTCCTAAAACAGATTACAGCGAGGGAGCCCACACTGGATGCACTTGGGCCCCTCACTCACTCACTGACTCCCTGACTGAAGCCCATGGGCGCTTGACCAGCTTTTGTTCATGGTGCATTAACTCTGTCACACATTAGCTCTGACCACAGCTAATTGACTGCACTTGAGTCAATTGCTGTATAGAGTCCATATTATCAGCTTTAAAGGGTCTTTAACTTCAGCTCTCTCTTAACTAACCGTGGTCTCATGGAGTCGCCAAGAAAGCTTCATGGGAGTAAATATTTGAATGCAGACTTCCAGATTTTGGTCACTATATCAGTTTAGTACAGAAACACAGAAGTGTGGTTTATTTCAGGGAGCTTCCAGAAGTTTTCTTGGATAGCGCTGTCAGGAGAGCAAACAGTTTGGAAGACCGCTGGCAGGGAATCAGACGTGGGCCTAGGAAAATTGATGAGTGTCAAGGAGCCTGAGCTCCAGCATGCAGACTAAATGGCCATATTTATTAGACGTTACAACAACAAATGGATGCTTATTGCTCTAATGGCCCTGATTTCCTTCTTGTCTCGAGGAAATCCGTGAAGAGCAGATGCACAGTGCCATTAGTAGTCAGTCCTCTGACCTTAGCTTTAAAACATTTAAGTCACTTAGAAAAAACAAACAGCAACTCTCACACAAAGATGGTTGCCTGTTAAAGTGTGCATATTTATTATTATTTCTTCATATATCTGTTATATTATGTTTAAGCTGCAGTCCGTAACTTCTTCGTGTTCAAATGAACAAAAACCATATAATAAGCAACTACACCATGAATGTTTTTGGCTTGTCCTGAATCACTACAGTACACGTTTATATAAGTCTTTATATTCTGACCTGCTTGATCCACCGTAGACATAAACAGAGAGAAGTAGCTTAAGAGAAGTAGTTATTCGGACTGCAGGTTTAAGATGTTTAATGTGTTCAATTAGTACAAATATTTAAAAATGTGCAGAAATACAACGGAACACAGCAAAATACACATGCATCTCTGTCTGTACATGTACACAAATTATTTTCATGTTTTCTGTGTAAATGAGGGTAACACTTTACAGTAAGGTGTCATTTGTTAACATTAGTTAATGCATTAACTAACATGAACAAACAATGCATTTATTACAATATTTTGTAATCTTTGTTAATGTTGGTTGATAAAAATACAGTTGTTCATTGTTTATTCATGTTAGTAACTAATGATAACGAACACAACTTATGATTTTAATAATGCATTAGTAAATGCTGAAATTAACATTAACTAAGATTAATAAATGCTGTATAAGTATTGTTCATTCTTAGTTCATGTTAACAAATGACTTATTTATTTAAAAAATGACCTTATTGAAAAGTGTCACCAACATCTCTGAAATCAAGTGCAAACAAAATGATTTGTGGAATTTTTGATGAAAAAATATATTGGGATTTGTGCATTGACTACTGTCTCAAACATTTCTTATGGTTCTTTCAGATAACAATATTCATGCAGTTATTTAAAGGAAGGAAGATATCTACATTCAGGTTTCCGCACATGCACACACACAATAATTACTTGATATAAGTTTAAAGAACTGTGCAAACAAAAGACATATTGTCATATAATAATGTTGTCGAATTATATATAATTATAAATATATACTTTTCTCATAAAATATTTTCTGCATCTATTTATGCTTGCTTTGATGATATCAAGCTATTAAAAAGATCTATAACCAAAGCATACAAACAACATAAAGATTCTTTGAAAGGAGTGTGTGTGTTTACGTACGTGTTTGCAGATAATGCATATTAGCCTCTTGTGAGTTTCTCCATGTTCTATAAACAGCTCAATGCTATTTAAATCTGGGTGTGACTAAAAAAGCCTTGCAGCATGTTAAAATAGAGGCCTCTCAGTGCAGTAATTACTCCCAACAGGAGGGATTGTTTGACAAGGCACAAGGCAGGGGTCAAAGGTCACGCCCTGTCTGCCTCCCTTGTTTGCCAACATGGACACAAGATCACAGTCCGCCAAGTCGCTGCACACTCGGTCACATTTTACCTCCTTGCAAACAACAACAGCTCTCATGAACCCTATGTCATTTGGAAGCATGAATCTCAGAGCCACACATTCTGTTATGAAGTCACTGCTATGTTTGCCATTTTTTTTAGTCTTATAGTCGGCCTCACTGAATTTGGCTGATTAGTAATTATGATAAAGCGCTTGTTGCCGCGAGCAAATTGAGTCCTGGGAGTCGGCCGTCCAGTCTGTGATTGATCATTAGTCTGTAACTGCCCGTGTCTCAGACCACGAGTGTATTTTTAAAGCCGATCACTGGTAAAGAGAAATGTGGCGTGAGGCATGGTGCCTGAGGCCTTAGTCACAGAGGAGAGTGTGTCTACCTTTATCTGCTGGTATGCTGATGATAGAAATACAAGCATGCATTTCATTTACATGTAGTCATTTAGCAGATGCTTTTATCCAATGCGACTTACAAATGAGGGCAATGGAAGCAATCAAAATCAACAAAAGAGCAACGATGAACAAGTGCTATAACAAGTCTCAGTTATTTAAACACACTCATATAAAATCAATTTCTTAATGTAACAGAATTAATGTTAATGTTTTTAGGTTTGTGTCACTCAGGTTAGGATGTCAAAACCTTAAATTAACTAATAAAATAGACGCAGTATGAAAATATGTTGGATGTATGAATATACTTTCTCATTTCCTTGTTAGTCTTTAATATACATGTAATAATATTTGGTTGCACTTTGTGTTCTTGTTATTGTGTAAATATACATTTAATGACTGAGCCAATATCAATATGCGCTTACTCTATGGTTAAGATTAGGAATAGGGTTTGGTTTAGAGTTACTTACATGTAATAATACATTGTTTACTGTAATTATCATAGTAAGTATTTGTAACATGTAAGAAAACAACTGACCGGTATTAAAGTAACTGTATATTTTTATTTCATCAGTGAGATTTACATATTGGTCATACTTTTGTGATTTTGAATGATAATGAAATGATACCATAATACTGAAAATTTCTTTTTTTTAACATCTCAGATTTTTGGTTTAAAACTGATATGCATTTTGTTCTAAATGTTCTGAAAGACGTGTCTTACGCTTATTACAACAGCATTTATTTGATGAATAATACAGTAAAGTAGTAATATTATTATTATAATGTACAATAAATGTTTTCTTATTTATTCCTGTGATGGCAAAGGTAAATGCTCAGCAACCCTATCTCCAGTCGAGTGAAAAGTTTCTTTACTTTTAATCAATTCAAAATCCTGAAGGTAATCAGATATCCTAAAACAACAGTTTAATAAACCGTATTCCTAAACTTTAAGGTGTTACCTTATGCAGCCCTGCTATTTCTATTCTACATAACAAGAAATTCTTATCAATTAACTTTCATTTACATTTCAACAATTCGATAGTGAAAAGCAAACAACCATATTTTGGTTTTAGGATTTGAGTGAACTTAGCAGTCTCCAGCACAACGGAGCATTGCAGTGATAGAAGGGTGTGGGTGTTTTACTGAAAGGGCACTGGCACTAAACCATTTACTAGTCTCCTTCGTGATTTGTAGTTCAAGCTAATCTGTGGTGAAATGTCTGCTACTACCAAAGGTTAGCAGGTTGGCTGGTTAGCAAAGTCCAGTTACCCCCTGCTGGTAGATACTAAAACAACCCATTTAACTTATAAAGATATTTTTCCGTCTGAGCATCTGAATATTCTGCACCAACTGAGCAACTTCCCTTGAGTTGAATGGGAATGCAAATGGATTGCATTCTTCAGATATTATAGAGCCCTTTAGCTACTAGACTTTTCTGTGAGCAGAAACAGAGAAGTGATCTGCTGTATATTTACAGTACAAATCACTACTTTGGGAAATTGCATGGAAAATTTTAATATTCCACTGAGTTTTGAAGATGCTGCACGCTGTAAAGTTTCTTTTTCTGTCACTGAAAATGTCTGTGTATGAAATCTGCTCGCAAACACTCATTAAAAGTGGCGATTTGGGAACTAGGCAACTGCAGCAGACTGTAAACACACATAACCAGAAACAAGCGAGCCGCATTATTTCAAATTGGATGTGCGTCATGAAACCCAAAGCAAGCAGTCCATTCAAAAGAAAGGGAACGGCCCAATCTGTTTCAGAATCCAGAGTGAAATTTTGCTGAAATTGATGCACTGCTCTTTTCTAGATTATGACATGGTGGAGAATTGGGGTTATCATGCCAAACAAGTATTGTAACAGATAGTGGACCTTATTCATCAAGCACAACCAGAACACTTTCTGTGAATAAAGAAAAAAACCATATGCGTATGTAAGTATGCATATTTCATTTCCAAATATGAAATATAGTGTCACTGTAAAAACATAAAACATGGAAACTGAGGTGATTTCATGTGTTAACATACAGTCCATACAATGTGTATGTGTAGTACAGTTTTGGACATCTTTGTATCTTAAAACATATTATAGTGTATCTTTATATTATATTATATTATATTATACACTGTAAGCACATTATAAGTACACGTAAGTCGTACGTAAAATAAACTTACGTTTAAATTATATAAAATACTTTATAATAGTATTTTTATAAGTTTTTACAAGAACACGTATAACACATATTGTATTTTGTATTTGATTTTTGTACATATTGCATTTGTTGACATATATAATTGCAAAATAATACCATATAAAAATCATATAGATATTATTACCGTTATGTACATACAGATTTGATTATGAGTGTTTTATATATGATATAAACTTAAATCTTCATCTACCTGCAATATGTGAAAATTATATACTGCCTTATACAGTAGGTAGCAATTATAGCTTTATCACTTATGGAATATAATGTTATTTGTTACTTTTCTGAATATGTACATTCAGATTTATTAATTCTGCTTCCAATAAGCAATGAAAATGTATCAGTATAACAAGGGGTCTGACTTGGGGGTCTGAACACCCATCAAATGGACTGCATGCTGACCTTTGGCCACTGAGCAGTGTTTGCGTGCTCTGAAGCTTTGGACTACAGGTGAGAAAGCTCTGACCTGTCAGCGGTGTTAGACCCCTCTTCTCTGCGTTCTTCAGGGCGCCAGAGCACATGTGAGGCTGAAGGGAGGAATGTTAACAGTCGTCATTAGTATCTGGGCTTCTGAGGGGGAGAGGGGCCCAGCAGCCCTGCTGCGAGTATGTCACCCGCTCACGCCGCTATCTCTGTTTGGGTTTTCCCACGTTATGTCATGCATAGACACACATGTATGCATGCACACGGGGCCGTGAGAAGCAGGTAGGGATTTTATTTAGTGTTTAAAGTCCATGACTCCAACTGAGATTTATGGTTGCAGCAATGTGTAGATTTTGCAGCGGGGGTCTGTAGTTCATGTTCAGTGTTTAGAAGCCATGCCCTTTAAATTAATAATTAAAAATTTAGCTTGGTGCATTTCATTAAATAGTTAAAAAAAATTTATTTCGATCCAATATACTGGATAAAAGTAAGTACATCAGGCAACACTTTTTTTTTAAGATGTACTTGTTACAGTGTAATTTTACCTTTAATAATGAGTAATAGTAATGAACTACATGTACTAACTGTATAGTTAGGGTTGGGATTAGGGCTTGGCCTTGAGTTACTTGAATGTACCTATGTATAATTTGTTGTTATTATAATAGTAAGCACAAGTAACGTGTAACAAGGACACCTTAAAATCAAGTGTTCCCATATACTGTACATATTGTTTTAATGTAAATGCATAGTAGTTTAAGCCACAATATAAAATGGGACCTTTACCTATTTTTTTAAGGTTAAATTAAATTCTAAATGACATTTGTAACATTAAAATGATTGAAAACTATGTGTTCATAAAAGAATGTGGTTCACATTTTACAGTGAAAAAAAACATTAAGCAGTACATTTTTTAAACAATACATTTCTTAAGAAAAATTTAATGTCAGCTTATTAGAATGATTTCTGAAGGATCATGTGACACTGAAGACTGGAGTAATGTCGGCTGAAACTTCAGTTTTGTCATGATAGGTATAAATGACATTTTAAAATATAGTCATATAGGAATCCATTTAAAATTGTAATAATATTTGACAAATATCTGGATCAAATAATTACAGTCTTGGTGACAAAAAAAGTAGTGTTTGTATATATTGTATCACTAAGAAATATTAGTTTAGTAGAATTGCTCGTAACTTTTGGTCATCAACTTCGACTCAAACTGCAAATTCCAAGCCCATCGCATGTTCACACAAGGGTTGAGAGAGGTATAAACCCTAGGGTGAACACTAACAAACAGAAAGTGTCTCTTTATAGGGAACATATTACCTCATTACCCTGTGTGACCACCTTCGCGAACAGCACCGTCTTGATTAGCAAATGTGTAACATTCCTTCGAACACTTTATGGACACTTGTGCGCTGAAGTCTGAAACCCGGCTCCCAGTTTGCAACATTAACAGCATGTAGAGTGAATTTATGGTGTGGTACACTGGAGGGTGAGATGGTCTATCCCGGAGGTCAAGCTGACCAGGGCAGATAACACGAGCTGATCCAGGGCACCGCAGGCCACTGTCACCCCCCCACCTCAACCCATTCCATGGATCTCCAGCCCCATCCGTGACTCTTTGAAGTACCTGTGATTTAAGGTTATGAGAGGAGGACTCTGGAAAGGCCTCATTGATCTCGGAGCGTATCGGCGGCTGTTACTCTGCCACGCTTTTGTTGTGAGGAGATTGACCTTATTTTCATCTCTCCGTCAATGTCTGATGACCGGACGGTGGATCCAACCTCCGGCATCTGGCTTCTCTGAAGTGATGCTGTAGAGTGAAATACTGAGTGAGCGGGATAAACATTTGCTTTTATGCTGGAGGTGCCGGAATTCGGCAAGCAGATCTCGGACATCGAGTAAAGCACATGTGGGCTCTAATGGATGGTTGGTTTGAAGATGATTGCGTGCTTATGTGATGAATAGGATTCTGAAACGGCATGAGATTCCACAAATCCTAATCAGAAACTATCGAGCAAGAAAACCGCTTGCCAAATTGCGGCAGATCTAGTTACTCCAATCAGATTATTATGGTGATAAATGTCTAACCAATAAAGCACTTGCTGCGCTCGCACACATCAACATTACTGACTGGCTTGTTGTTCCAGCACCACTCACGATCCTAAGCGTGTGAGGATGCGTGCCATGGAAAGAAAAATGGCTGCGGTAGTTGTTCTTGTCTAATCCATACAGCCGAGCTGCTTTGAAATTTAACAAGCAAAAGAATTACAGCTCCCGAATGTCAAGCGGTTTATTTCATTTTAATGCTACAGGAAGCAGCTGCCATCTACTGTATGTACTCAGCTGAGCCTCTATCATACATTACATTAGCTCTCTTCTGCAGTTTAGGAAAACTACATAATGCTCATCCTCTCTTTTTCCCCTATTTTTAAAAATTTTATGCATTTGTATTTTTACAAAAAGCAGCGCTGTCCTGTTGTTAAATGACAATGTATATAATTTTCTGTTAAAGTCAATGACATGTAAGAGTGTCCACAACACCCCCCCAAAACAAACGAAGAAAAAAAATATAAATATATGAAGTTTAAAATCCATGTGCCATATAGTCCTTGGATATTGCATTGCAAAACTTTACGATTTAAAATAAAAGTATACAACTATAAAAATGTCATGTGGTATAATGTAAAAAGAAAGAACATATTCCCTGTAAATGCAAATGTTTTCAGTATTTAAATTTTCTATGTAAAATGTATTATTATTATTTTATTTTTAATAAATATAAAATATCATGATTTTTTCATAATTAAATATAATTTATAGTTTATATAAATGTTTTGTGAAAAAGGTCAAAATAACTGATACTGTAATTTTTTTTTATTTTTTTATTTTTTTATTTTGACATACAGAGGATTTGCAGATGTTCTCTCTGTTTTATGTTGGTTGCACTACATACATTTTTTCAAATTAAAACACAGTAATGACGTTTTGTTAAAATATTGAAGAAAAATCATCAGTAGTAGCAGTAGAATAAGTAGTATAATATGCCGAAGTAATTAAGATTTCTTTTCTAAAATGCCATTTTATTTTTGTTTTTTGATGATATTAAGATGCTCTGTTTTTATGCATTCCCCTAAAATATGAAAACCTTTTTTAATACAAAAATATGGACCTTTTAAGCATATTAAAGGGATTTGTTGAATATTATAACTTTGTACTTAGTACTACAAGATGAGCTGCAAGCGCTTGAGCTTTAAACATTCAGCTCTGTGTTCGTTTTCCAGGAAGCAATCTTTAGTTATTGTTGTGACTGGATGTATTAGGCTATCAGGCTTCACAACAGTTCTCAGGTAATTGCTTGTTCATAAAATAATTGAATTATGAAGTCACTTAACACACAAAGTTCTGCTAATTCCCCTTGAACTCGGAAATAGTTCAGCTTGTAGAATCACAGCAGTCTGTCATGGACGTTGAGGAGTCGCTATTAAAAAAATTAGTTATAATTGTGGAAAAACATAAACTCTTCATGACCAGATGATCACAGATGGGGTCTCCATGACAATATTACCAAGGAGTTGGAAGTTGATGCTGAAACAAGATTCATTGTGTTTACATTTCGGAAAACAGATTTTCACATTGGTGTCCTTGGTGTCACATCGATGTTGAGATTTCACGCCTATATTGTGAAAAGCTGCCCTAAGATGATTATATACTGCATAAAGCAATATAACTTTCCAGAATAAATATTTTATAGGACATATTCTCAAGGCCTCAGAGGTTCAACACTACCCAATATTAACAATATCTAGCGGTTAAGTTCTGTCACCTTCCAGCAGAGCTCTAACCACTGCAGTGCTTGATTTAACTGTCAGTAGCACTTTGCGAATTTGGACTGTTTCACTGGATCCTCCACTGCAAATGTTCCAAATCACTTCCTAAATCACAGCTGTTCGGGGAAAAATGGTGAATAGATGGGTCCCGTACCAACCCCTTGTATCTCTCAGAGAGTCTGAGATCAAGGTCTGTGATGTTGTTTGAGCTTCTCAAAATTGAGTGTGATTTATATGTCATGGGGAAAAACTGTCGGTTTTTGCAATTTTGACAATGATGACCTTATGAGTGGGGAATGGTGGACTCCAAGGGGCCTTTTGGGAGACAAGCTGCTGCTTCATCCCAGACAATGGAGCACTGTACTGCATTTCCGATTATTGCCTTGGATCGTTTTTAAACGTATTAGGTCACTGTGATGTGGTCGTTACATATCGCTGCTCTAAAGCTGACCCTCTGATCGGATTCAAATGAATGATCGTTTTGAGATCAAAAGATCATCTGTTTTTCAGAGATGGATGCTCATGTGAACAATTACATTGACTGTGTAGAATAAGAAGGGGAAAAAAAACACGAATGAATGATTAAAGATCAACCCCAGGTTGTCCACTTATGAGCTCTGACCACATTCCCACAAAATTTCCTTTTGGTCTACAACTTTCTAGGATTCCCATTCACATTATTTTTCTTCTGTTTGTCTATGTCTAATAGTTGAAACGTATCTCTCTTAAATATTTCTTCTTGGCAGTCGCCACTTAGTGCTGGTCTTCAATGGGATGAATTTGGAACAGATTGCAGATTAAACGTGAGGAGGTAATTAGGCCTAAAGAGGAGATAATTTTGTTCCAGCCAGGCTCCTGTTGTTTTAAGTCCTTCTGGAAAATGTGGATTTTCCAATGATGGCCATTTAAAGGTGTCACTGTGGAGCCACGGTGAATTAAAGGGAGTCACTACATAGTCTAAACAAGCAATCTTCTCCATTATCAACAGCCTGACAGGATAATAGAGTACAACTGGTCATGTGACAAAGGGTATGGTGACAAAAGACCGGCATCTATCATTTAGCCGTCTACGTTGGTGCCCACTTTTTATCAGCATAGTTTAATTTAAATCAAACAATAGGAAAGCAAAAGAAAGCAGAGAGAAAATGGCATTAAGGGCATATATATATATATATATATATATGATAAGAAAGACTTGATAATATGCTGATATAATAAAAAAATATTTATTTATTTATTTATTCATTCAGAAAAACATATACAAATACAAATATTTATTTATTTATTTTGTTTGTTTGTTTATTATATGGAGGTATTTATGTTAATGTGCTAAAATCAAAAATTAATTAAATACAAAAACATATTTATTTATTTATTCATTTATATATTTAATAAGATATGAAGGTCTTAAAGCTAATATGCTAAAATTAAAAACATTATTTAAATGAGTAACTCTTGTTTTGATACAGGTTTTGCAATTATATTTTATGTGAAGTTGTTCTTGTTCTTGTTATAGATTTAACCTACACCAATACAGCATCGTTACGTTGACGAAGAAGGCAAAAACTACCACAAAAGTTCAAGAGGTTATAAAGGTAAATGATTTCATCTGCCTGGCCCAAACTACGGCAACGAGCGTGGGCCAATAGAAGCACAATGAGCCGGTCCATTCCTCTCTGAGGTGGAAACGGCTAGTTAGAGTCCGTAATCTCCAGAGACGCCTTCAGCTCGGCCCATTCCCGAACCCCCCCGCCAGCGGCTTTTAAGTGGAACCTTCTGAACATCGAGCCAACGTTTGCTGGATAGCAGGCAGCTGGACTTTGTCATGCATGACCAGGGACATTCTTGTTAGTGTAGTGTAACCTTTTCTGCACTAACACAGATAACACTGGCACCTAGCTGGGTCCTAATCTGCGTGCAGTGCCCAAGCAAGGGGAGGGGGACCGGGGGGGGGGCAGCTAAGAGGTTGTGGTGGTGGTGGGGGGTTAAATTATCAAACAGCAGGCCTGCAGTGGTGGCTTGGGACCCTGGCACCCCCAACGCCGGTGGTGAGCTCACCGCACTGAGAAAACAGAATCCCATTCAGTGACATTTACTGCATATATGCTTGAGATCCTGAAGCCAAACTCCTACTGTAGAACAACACTGGTGCCGTTGCTTGACATTCGCTTCCCTTGTTTTCCTATCAGAATGCTCAGTTTGTCAGTTCGCATCTGCTTTACGCTGTCTCAGAAACCTCAGAATTGCAAACTGTGGTTGTTTTTCAAAAGCTGCCTCGACAGCATGCAATATAAATGAGTTGTAGACATGTTGCCGTAGTCTGTGTATTTAACTCCTCGGCCGCTTGTGCAGATGATCAAAGCATGGAGAGGTTCTCTATCACATGGCTAAAATGTTCATCTAATCTCAATAGTGCTGCGAGGGATTCACTGTTGGTGTGGAGAGCTTAGCTGCTTCAGGGAGAGGGGCCTTCAGACAGAGAGAGCCAACATGTGTACTCCAGATGCCCAAAAGCGGAGGTGGGTGTGAGCCACGCTAGTGCTGACAATAATTCGGGGACAGCGGGTGTCAGGCTGAGAGAGGCCTACACCTCATCACCCCGCCGGCTAATTGATTTCCAAATGAGCCGCGGTATTTCTGCACAGTAATCTTGAAAGGGGGTCATAAAAATGTCCGGGGATACAGGGTGTGCCGTGCTTTTATCTGAAAACCTAAAATGTCTCTCACTTTCCTCTCTCTTATTTCTACAACCGCTAACCTTTCTCTCTTCCTCTTTTCTTCCATTCTTTATTTACTATTTCTCTTTACAAGCTGGCACACCTGAATTATTTGCTCAAATTCAGCCCTTCGGTTTGAGAGGAAATGTCTGAGAGGACAAGAACATCCAAATCAGAACCATATTGGTGCTCTCCGTACAGAATTATGAGTGTGTATAAGAACAAAGTGAATACGCATGAAGAATTTGAATCCTAATAGAGTTCCAAAAATAATGATGCATTGTTTTTTCCTGCTGATTAGGTGATAAATCAGTTTGGGGTTTGGTGTTGTGACATTGGCCATCGGTCTCCAGCTTATTTTGGTAAATGAAAGCCAGGAACCGTGAAAAAACATGACTCTGATATCTTTATCTTTTGTTCGTGTCATCTTTATTGTGAAAATGTACTTTCATTTTATGAAGATACCTTTTTACGTTTCTTTTATATACAAGATAAAACCATTTTTGAGAGAAGTGATACAGCTGTCAGGGTACAGTGAAAATGTGGGAAGAGTTAGGAAACATGATCAAATACCACCTGTGGCGTCAAACGGAAAACTGTTTCAGTGTTTCTTCAACTGTTTGAAAAGGGTAATTTAACACTGTTTGCAAAAGTCTTTCTCTCAGTGGAGTATGAGAAACAGCAATAAAACACTAAAGTACAATAAAATGCAGGTCAGTATTATAATTAAGCTGAATCTTTTTTTATTTGTCTCTTGTGTTGGGGGACATCAACTTATTTTGAGGAATAATTTTGGGGTCAAAAAATAATTTGGTGGGATAAAACATTCCCTTGTATGAAAATAGAATTATTTATATTATCTAGATATTGTATATTTAATGCTCTCAAAGAAAGAATATTTACATTTCCAACAACTTTGTACAATTTAATTATTTAATAGTTTGTATATTTATATACATTATATTCTGCGCCCACACAATATACATGACAATAATATATTACAATTAAACAACCATAGAATTTAGCATTGAATATATAATTATTTAAAATAAATATCTAAATTGTATACATTTCAGAAAATCTGAATATACATACCTATATATATATATTATGTACTAATTACAATTTTGAATACTTTTAAATTTGACAATAATGCAGTGTTTTAAACAGCTGGCTAGTTCTTTGATTCTGTGATGTACAGAATAAAAAATTTAAAAAAGAGAGAGAGATTCATAAACAAAAAGTAAACGAAAGTATTCATAACGCTTATTGCCATAACAATTTGCAATGATCTGTCATGGCATAGAATATCTCAAAGAAAGTGTTTCCACAGATTACTCAGATCTGCTGTCCACAAATTGAGTCTCTGCCTAGCCTCTGCACAACCCAAAGATACTGCAGAGACATTATACCTGGCAGAGCTGACGACTAACTGACCACTTGCGGCTCTGTTGGCGTTTTGCCTCTCTCCTTATTAGAGCCATCCATGTAATGTAAATATTTCCTTAGTTACCTTGCTTGTTGATCTACGGACTATTTCCATATTTATATTGAACTCAAAACATTTATTGTAGACAATGTGAATGGACTAAGGTGTTGTTCCATTAACAGTAACAAAACAGTTTGCACACAACTCCTTTTTCTTTTCTTTTTTTTCCCTCAACAGTGAGCTACTGTTCCCTACTCAAAACCAGTCATAAGTAGCACTGGTGTATTTGTAGCAATAGCCAACAGTACACTGCTTGGGTAAAAATTATTTTTCTGTTATGCCAAAAATCATTAGGATTTATCATTAGTAAAGATCATGTTCCACTGTAAATTTCCTACAGTAAATATATTAAAAGGTCATTTTTGATTAATAATATGCATTGCTTAGAGCTTCATTTCGACAACTTTAAACTTCTTTAAAGGTGATTTTTTTTCTTTTTTTCTTTTTTTGCACCCTCTGATTCCAGATTTTTAAATAGTTGTATCTCAGCCAAATATAGTCATATCCAAACAAGCCATACATCAATGTAAAGATTATTTATTTAGAGTTTAGACGATGTATAAATCTCACTTGAAAAATAAAAATAAAAAAGTCTACCCTATGACTGGTTTTGTGCTTTAGGGTCACAAACAAGTTGAAATAAAAGAGCATTTGTACAAGAAAATAGTGAAAAACAGTAGTACTACTGATATCAATTTGCAGTCAAGCAGTGCTTTTTTTTCTTGAGAGCTAAATCCCACAAAAAATATATAAATTTGAGAGTCTGCATTCTGTGAACCTTGTTTCCTGTTTGTCTTCATGACACTTAATACACAATCCAGACCAAACTCGCAGTTTAATCAGCAGCATTTTGGAAACGGAACAATTCATCTAATGACTAATCTTACATGGAGTAAAACCCACTACACAAAATTATAATAACATTGATAGTAAGATCAATAAACAACAAGAGATTTGACATTGAAAATGCATTACCCTTTTAAAACTTGTTTGTATTTTCCTGATGGTATAAAATAAATAGCAATGACAATTTAAAATGCACTATAAAATACAGTATGCTTACGTTTTCATTTTTAAGATTATGATGGTCAAAAGAAATAATAACAAACAAACAAATAAATAAATATTTCAGTGTGTAAATTTCCTTTATCTCTGGACTGATGGTTCCAGAATATGCAGAGCTTGGTGGCTCCTTCTTATCAGAGCCTTGCTGAGCCTATCATCACTTTTAGGAACTACAAGGTGAACTTTGACCTCTGATCCCTCTCTTCGCTAAGATATGGATAAGAAACCTAGTTCTCCCAAAACTACTGATAAATGCAAACTTTTAAAAGCTCATATATTCACAGAATTAGTGGAGTCTGGAAATGAGGAACTTTCGTCTCCTCTTAAAAGCCAAGAGACACATTTGAATAAATGAAGCAGAATTTTAAGCATACGGCTCCGTGGACGGCTATCGTATTAGCCAAATGAAGGATTTGAAGGTAGAAAAAAAACATTATGAGATTGGTAAAAGCAACATTATGCCATTGATTTAATAAATCACGTGCAGGCCACATCACACGATGCGAAATGGACAAATAACAAAGTCAGCTAAGACACTGTGTCTGTTTCACATTACGATTAATCGTTGCGTATACAATATAACCGCGTTATCAACTCTCCCTCTCCTCTTCCAAGAACAACCATACACGCTGGCATCAATTACCCATCCCAAAATTCGGTTAGCTCTTCTTTTCACAAGCCAAAACAAAAGCCGATGGCTATGCAGAACCACAGTGGGGCCGAGGCTAAACGGATTAGCACTGGGGCTGCTGGGTATCTGGTGAGTGTCAGCGGTTGCCTGGCCAGGGTTTGAGTTTGCGAGCGTGTGTTTGTTGAACTGTTTTTGGACATCCTCTCTCAGTCCGGAGGCTTCATTCACTGCTCCGTTGTTTCGCGGAGCCAGTTTTGAAATCGGGTTAGGGCGACAGGGAGAGAATTCAAGCATTTGCTCGCTGATTTGATTTAGCGAGGGCAATCAGTCGGGCAGTTTCTCTGATTTATAGCTTCCTGCTTCCCTTTTGCTCCTCATGTTGCCCTCTCACATACTGTATCATGCTGCTAGTGGATGAGGGCACTCGTACTGACCAAAACATACACGCTTGGCTACTTATCAGTGGTCACTTAAACACTGGGTCAGAGCTAAATGTATTTATTTAATGATGAAGAAATGCTTCCCACACAGCAGTTAGGGAAATCCTCAGTGGCTTTCTGGCAGTCGGCATGCAAGACTTTTCGACTCAGCAATATCATTTATTTCTGGCCCGGCAGTTGCGAGGTTGGATAAAGGCGGTCTTTGACAGTGCCACCCGCAGACTGAGAGGGACAGTGGAGATGAAAGCTGGCATGCTGCTAACCTTTGTGTTACAGAGAGATGATTCTCCTAATTGCTTGTGACTGCACGAACAGCCATGAAGACGACTGCAGTGCCGGACAGTGTTATTAGGCTGTGCCCGATGCTTGTGTGCCCACACACACAGTGCCGTACAAAAGGCCTTCAGAGCTGGAGAAACCAGAGTGGCCATTGTGTAGAACCGCTACGATTCACACATGGAAACATGAAGCCCAGAAACAGTTTCCAAGATTTTCAGTGACTGCATATTTTTCCCACAGATACCACTGCATTGCCAACTCCAGTGTACTCTCTCTCTCTCTCTCTTTTATTTCCTAATCATGGAAATTGCTGACGTTGGTCATTTGTGATAATGTTTTATTCTATTTATATTTTATGTAGTGCACTGATAAAGATGAATCATTGAGGCTGTATGTAAAACTTTATATTTTTAGTCATTTAGGTTATATTTTGAGCTTATTATATTGAGTAATTTATACAAGGCTTTGTAGAAGTGTGTTAAAACATGCGTGTGTGTGTTTATATTAGCCTACATTTATTTAATATATGTACTGATTGATGAATGAACCATTTAAGCATTTAATGTAATTAAAAATCTATAATTGTTATGAATGTTTACTTTAAATTGAACACAGTTAGTTGTTACATGTTCACTTTAAATAGTGTTTAAAAGTGATCATCGAATATTATAATCATTAGGTGTTTGATAGCTGTGCTTTAATATTTTAAAAACCGCAATGAATAAAACAATGAAATATCCTTTTTCATAGCCGTTACCCAAATAATACATTTAAATACATACATATATATGAAATAATGTTAAACTGTAGCCACGCTGATAAAGTAAATCTCATTTTGTTCAGTAAGATTTTGTAAAATAAAATAACCTGTCATTTGTATGTTGAATGTTCTTTGCTGATTATTATATGGCTTTTGGAAGAACAATTGAAAATGTTCATATTTCAATTAAAATAATAGTTCACCAAAATTCAGTTATCATTTACTCACCCTTGTGTCGATCCTTTATTTCTTGTCCATATAATAGAAGTCAATGGTCACCAAAATTGTTTGGATACCAATTTTCTTCAAAATATCTTATTTTTATGTTGCACAAAAGGAAAAAAAGGAAACTCATGAGTTCGGAAAACGCAAAAGCAAATAAAAAATGACAAAATTTACATTTTTGGGGGTGAACTATCACTTTAATGTGTTGATCATTTTATGCCTGAATTCAATTAACACACATAATAATGATTCCTGCATTATTACCCATGAGAATTCAATTTGATGGTAACCTGTTCAGTGTTACTCATAGGCATACAAGCAATGGGTGGTCCAGTTATGGCCCATTAAGAGCCTCTTATTTCCATCCACAGCTGTCCTCGGCCCAGCCTGCTGTCCAGCGTCCAGCCACCTATCTACCAGCTGGCCTTCAGTGCCGCTAAAGCCTCTGGTTTTAGGGTATGTGACATCAAGGCATTGGAGCAAAGGCCTAATCACGTTAACATCCACAACCAGACGCTCCACTCATTTGACTAATCAAAGAGAACGGCTCGTTCAGAAAGAAGAGAGGCACTGTATGAGGTACTTCCTATCTCTTTTTCTTATCTGTTCATCCCTGTACAGCACCTATGCAGCATGCACTTAATGTGGTCTGGACTCACTCATTATCTTCTGCATGTTACCTGAAATGCTCTGCAGCGGGGGAAGGTTTGTATTGCATATACTAATGCGTTTTTTAAAGGCAATGGTTGAAAGAAATACTTCATAGAAGGCATTGTGGATTTTATTAATGTTTTATATATATCTTTTCTTTTTTTTCTTTGCATTTATTACATGTCTGAAAAGTGTTTATCTACTTTGGTTGGATCTGAGCTTCAGTATTATCTACTGTGCCTGATGCTGCCTGTATGATTTTAAGTCTGAGTAAAAAAAATTTTGCATTTAAAAAAAAAAAAATCAAATTTTATTGTTGCACAAACATAAAATAAGGAACAGTCAGTCTCAGCCCATGAAATGCAATTATACTTGACAGCTTTTGATTGGTGAAAATAACATTCATTGTTCAAAATATAATAACAATAAAAGCGTGTATAATATAATCAAAATAACTTCTTTCCCGTCATTTAAGTCATAAGTTTTACAGCATTCCAACATCAACACTTATCAGAGACTTTTCAGCAGGAGTCATTTCTGCACAGAGCGAAGATTGGCCCTATCCTGGTGGTGAACGATGTCTATAATGTTAAGCACAACAAATGACAAAACCATCCAGGCGCGCACATCAGCGCAGGGTTCAGGGAAGGTAAGGAAAAAGAGGCCCTCTATGACATATCTACTGTGGGAAACGGGCCGCAGAGATAACCGAGCTTTAGTGTTTCATCTCTGCTTCATCCCATACACATTATCACTGACCTTTCACCCTGCAATAAGAAAGGCTATGTAACCCAGAAAAACACACAGCCATAAATCTCTTTATCCAGAGCTGTAAAAATGCAGGATATTCAAATGATGTGAATTGTGTCGAAACAGGAAAGCGTTTAAAAAAAACCCCACTTCACTTGCCTTTGTCCCAGTATGGAAAAGTATCTCTCTCAATTTTCTCTGTCACTGTCTCTCTCTTTCCTGCCTGCTAAAGGGAAAGAATGCTGAAGACCGAGGAACACTTGATTAACCTTAGTCAGAGAAGACACAGCCACAGGAAATCCCACATAACAGCTTACATACACATCACACAGCGATAACGGAAAAATGTGATAGCTAGATTGTTTTAGTTCTTGGCCCTAATGAGACAGTTTTCCATGAGAAATGATCCCACAGTGAGAAAGGTGTTCTGTTAATTGGTACATACACAATTACAGCATGAAGTACATCCATTATTGACTCTTTACCGATGCCTCACTGCATTGCATGTCTCAACTGGCACACCAGATATATCACATACAGTATACCTATGATAGCAACAAAGGAATATTGAGTAATATTCTATTGTATATTTTGCATTAGGTTCTTTTGAAATATAAAGTTTGTAATGTAAAGTTTTAGAAAGACTGCTTCCGAAAAATATAATAACTAGATTGTTTTTGTTCTGGTTCTAATCAGATTTCATTTCTGTTATTATGCTTTTTTTATGCTTGAAGTTTCTGACGAGGGCTAATGTTGGAATGCTGTCCATGCTGCAAAACCGATAAACAAAGTTATGCGGGAAAACACAATTTTTATTATGCCATTTAACAATTTTAATTTCAGTTTCACTATGTGTACTTTATTTAAAACAGCCTGCAATAAAAGTTCCAAAAGTAGATGTTTTGCAATGATGCCATAGCAGCAAAAGTACTTTAATTGAATGGTTCTTAAAAGAATTTTAGTTTTTTTTTAATAATCTAAATAATGCTTTTCCACTTTAAAGAACTTTTACTGTAATATAAAAATTCTATAGATGTTAATGTTTCCTCATGTTACCATCGGTGCCAATAAACAACCTTTTATATTTTAAAGATGTAAGAGAATAGCTCACCCAAAAAATGTAATTCAGTCATCAATTATTCACCCTCATGCCGTTCCAAACCTCCACACATTTATTTATTTCTTGGAACACGAAAGATATTTTAAACAATTTTGGTAACCAAACTGTTTTTACGACAGCGAGACAGGAGTAGTAGAAGAAGAAAGTTATAAGGAGTCATATAAAGTTGAGTAAATGAAGATGTTTTAATATTGGGGTAACTATCCCTTTAATACAAACATTAATTAGGTTTTTAGCTTTAAAAAGTCAGAGCCGAGACATAAATTTCTAATACACGAAACATACTTGCTTTATTATTGCAAAGGCAGGTAAAAATGTCCTGGCCTCAGTCGTTCAAATGCTTGGATAATGAGGTGTGAAGCCTTACCCTGAGTGTGTGTGTGTGGTGCTGCCCATAAACCAAAAGTGAGAAACAGCTTGTTTGGTAGGAATTATAGGTTTACGTTTCCCTTTTTCCACTCACTGAATGGTTGTTCGTGTTTACATTTTATTCATGAATTTGAATTACTAATAATTTTTCAAATATATTACAGTTCTGTGTACATGTTATATAAAGCATATCAATACAAATTATAATGGAATTTGAATTTCGTGCATCAACGAAATTATTTCGTGACCAACCATCGTTTTGTTTTCCAGAGCTTCTCTTTAACATGTCTATTTTAAGAAGGTATCGTTCTCAGTAGTTGATTAGTTGCTTGGGCCTCTCTTATTGTCATCTCATGCCTGTCTGTGTCTCGCAGACATGGGGCCCCTTAGCAATGCAGCCATTAACTAAGGTCATTACAGAGAGAGGCTTTGTCATTAAGACCACATGGGTTCTCCATGAGTCATGCTAATGACTTTTTGCATTTATCGTTTTATATTCTCCTTCACTACAGATTTCTTCAAAGGTTTAGGCAAATATCAAGTGAACATAGTATCACCTTCAAGTGTCTAGAGAGGTGTCTGGGTCAATGTCATCCTCTCAGACAAACATCCTTTTAGCGGCCCTTTGAATAAAGCATGGCTATTGTTCCTGCATTGACAGCACGCACTTGGACCTGTCAGTCAAAGTGTCACGAAGGGCATATTGACGAACACAGAGGTTGCGTTATCGCTGAGAGTAATAAATCTGATGCTGTTTAATGCAATGCATTTCAAGTATTTTTACAGCTATGTAATCGGTGTGACAGAAACTGCCAGAGCTGTTATGACATGGGAAAGTTGCCTTACCACCCAGGTGCTAACACCCTTTTGAGCGGCTCTGCTTAGCATTGGCGTCTCCTCCAAAGCTTTCAACAGCACTGTTACTCACTGGTGCTTTACAGACTCGCAAAGACCTCTGGGAGATGTAGTCTTTTGGAAATTTGCATCGCTCATAAGTATTCTGCTTGTGGAACATTTTGCTGTTGTGTTCAGAGCTTAGCCTTGAGCGCAAACGCAGGCTGGAATACACAACAGATTCCTCGCGTTCATTGTAGCCGGGTTGGTAAATGAAAGCCGCCATCTGTTTTTTTTCAGTGAATGCCAAAAGTAACCCAAGGGGATGGGCGAAGCCTGTGATTGGGTCGGCACCCTGCTGCTTCAGAGGCCTGGTCTCTGTATCAAACAACGGCGTGCTGGAGGAAAGACCCATGGCACAGGGATACAGCTATGGAGGCAGTGACCTGGATGTGTGTCAGTAGGGGAGTGTGGTTTATCTCCTCTCTATTTGTCATTTGTTCTTTTCCTTTTTCTATCACTCCTCCCCCATTTCAAAAGGGCAGTTTTGCTTCCCCGCTCGCCTTCTTGTTTTCCCTCTGTTTTTCCATGAAATCACTCGTCTGTCACTAGATCCTAGCCATCGTACGTAATTCTATTGTCTTAGAGGACATCGCACAATGAGTTCCTTGTCATCTTTGATGCTTTTGTCTCGATTGAGGCCTGAAACAAAAGCCATGGTGCTTTTAAACATGTTTCAGCCTCTGTTTGTTTTATTTCGGTCTAAATTGCAAGTTGACCCAAATCTCATTCGTATCGCAGTGTGCCATAAAAAACCTCATAGACCCCAGGATTTACAACTCACCGTTTTCCCTTAGGGCTTTGGAAGCCATATTATACCTGACTCAACTGAACCCAATGCATTCTAAGCCACTATAGGCGGTCAAGGCCCATAAAAGCCTAACAGTCTCTGCTGTGGCTGTTGGTGGTCTGTCTTGTTCCTTGGCCTTTAGATGGCAGAAGGGGCCTTTCTAACTGTTTGTGTGTGTGTGTGTGTGTATATACGTATGTCTTTTGCAGGGACGTCTGTGAGAAAAACATCAAAAGGCAACATAATCCAGGTACAGGGCTTCACTTTTAACATTTCAGCAGCTAGGGTCTAAAGCAGCTATAAAACTGTGGCCGGTGGGATGAGAAACGTGATTGATGCTGAGCACAGCTTGATTGCTAAGAGATTTAGCTGCCTGTTTGTAATCTAGGGCTTTGGTCAGTACTGAGATTCATTCACGGTTGTATCTTCATTTAGCTAGTCGTTCACATCGGTGAGATGCAGGATTCAGAGAGCCGACCTTACATGCATTTAAGGTGGTATATGTCGTAAAAATAAATAATGCTTAGGTTAGCATTTAATGTTTCGCTGCCATATCTTCATTTCCTTTTTGAAATTTTATTAACGTTACTTTTCTTTTCCGTTTAGCAGTTCATTGCAGTGCATTGTACAGTTGAAAGAGATAGGGGAGCGCAACCTTCATGTGGCCACCTGGGTTCTTCTCAAGTCTAACCTACTCACAGAACACCCCTAAAGGTCTGGGTGAGTAAGAGGGTTCCCTGTGACAGTTTTCCTGTAAGTATACAAGTCTGGTTGGAAAAGACATACAGAGGGAGCTGTGAGAGGGGAAGTGAAAGAGAACACTTTGGGGGCTTCTCAGGCTCTATCATGATCTTTATTGCATGATGTGATAGAAAACGAATGTTTCTGGATCATTGAGATTGACATGAGGTTACGGTTTAAGGGTGTATGACTGCATAACATCCAGTTTTATTTTTCTCTTTCAGTGTCATTCACATGCATGTGGTTTTATGGTGACCTGGTTTTATTTTGATCCAGTCTAGAGGGAGGTTAAAGACGGCGCTTTAAAGCCTTCCACTAAACCACATGGTTGAAGGGGTTTTTATCTCCACCTAGTGGTTTAAAGGGCTAAATGCTACAGGTGAATGCTTTGCAGGGAACCTTCTCTATTACTGTATGAATGCTTGCGCGTTTGAAACTTTTATATAGAGGCACAATATTTACATCGAAACAATACTGAGAGCAACAATCTTTTTAAAGGGGAAAAACGTTTTACAATAAGTTAGAAAATGTGAATTAACATAAGATCATAAAACTGGTGCAAGAGACAGTCGGCTAATTATGTCTAATTTTTTGGTAAAACACTTTTGAGGGTTGGTGTTATTTTAATAGGAACCGTAAAATGTAATTTAAATACATTTATTTTTCGTCTCAGTATACACCAAGTGAATGTTATTTTCTGTTTCTTCGTTACATTTTCCAATTCATCATGAATGGATAATATAACACAAATGTCCGATTACAGCTTCGAGATGTAGCAACTTTTTTAATAATGAGTAAATGTTGTTAGTGCTGTATATTTTACCGGTAATACAGCGCAAAGCAATATGCGTGTAATAACTTTAAATAATATTACTTTCCAAGACACGGGATTAATTAATTGATTTTGAATATTTTTTGTTCTACCCCGAATTTACGGACAACATAAATGGGCATCGATTTTATATTACAATCATTTTTGATAATGTGCTATTATATTTTAAAAATTATATTTTTCCTGGTTTTGGTCTTTATCTTTCTACCTTAAAATGCACGCGCACATTGCACAAGCCTGAAAATATTTATGAAAATATATGTATATATATTTTTCTAAAACGTGAAGAGAGAAAGTTGATATAATGTCTTGATTTAATATTATCGTTTTCGTTTTTATTTACGAGACAATATTTTATGTTAAAACCTTTGATTTCAAATGAATGTATGTTATTGTTTTTAGTCATCAAAACACTTTTTTATTTATGTTTGTTTTAATCTAATGTTTTCCCACCTAATTGGCTGTCTGTGCATGTCATTATCGGTTATTACGGAATGATCTTGTAGTGTAGTCGTTATATTTGGTGATAAATGTTTTAGACAAGCCACTCTTGACATTCTTACTCAATATCCTCGCTGAACCCATAAAGGAGAGAGCTGGAGCTGCAGCAGAACCTGTTTTTTCTCAATGCACATTTGAGTCACCCTGACTGCACAATGATGGATACCCACTCCAAACTTCTTCTCTTCATATTGCGTCCCAAATATAGATTTGCATTTGCAGGTGTAGCCTACAAAAAGTTGTGCATATTGTGTCATTTCGCTTTTTTTAGCAGTTAATTATTGTCCACCCCGAATATTTCTCTGTAAACAATTTCTAAAGTAAATGTATGATTTATTTATTAATGTAGTCTAATTTAGCGACTCAATGTGTAATTGTTTTCGTATTAACTATCGATTTGTTAAGATATTTTATATAGACTACAAATTAGACCTTTAAATATGAACACCCAAAATTGTATAATACTATATAATATATAATATAATTATATAACACATTCCTTTAATGTAATCTTTTTTTGTCAGTTAAGGGACAAACACCTGGACGAATTCTCGTTCTGAAGTATTCAACACATCACACTATTACTATTTGAATAGGATGACAGTAATCTTAATCAAACGTGAAAGAGAAATGGCTTTAAGAGCCATGTGTCCTGTTGGCGCTCTGTCCTCTGAAGTCAGTATGAATGTGCTTTCCGCGCATAATGCACACACGCCTCTGAGTTTTATTAACTTGGTTTCTTTTTTACAACGTAGTAATGTGTGAAAATGGGGAGGGTTCATAGTCAATTAAGACTAGAAGCAAATCTCCACAGTGTTGCACTTAAAGACTCGAGGATGATAAAGATGATGATGATGATAACAACAAAACACTTCACCTAAATAAAAGATTTCGGAAACCTTACATGAAACTGTCAAAGTGAAATCCGTGCGCTGATATTAGCGGATGAGATAAGCATAATTGTGATCATCAACTTGATGAGAAAATTGCATGGGCTATTAAATTAAATCCTTATTAGAAGTAGCTACAAAGCTAAAGACCGAGATGGAGCAGATAAAATAGTAAACAATGATGTATCGGCAGAAGTCTTGTTGTGCAAATATGGTCAAAAAGAAAAAGGTGAAATATGCAATCAAATATACGACAAACATGCGGTTGCAATACGGGATCTGTGCAAAGCAATGCATTTGTGGCGATTTTCCAAACAGTGGACCTGTGAATGTAGTATGTTTCTTCAGCAGAGTTGCCACCAGAGATCAAACAGTTTGACACTGGCGCAATGAGCGCAGCTTTTGAAGGGGATCCGAGTGCTGTGTTGGGTGCTGGCTGGGGAAATGTTATGATCTTGTAATTACGGGTCTTGGACAGATGCATTATCCAGGCTCAGCGTTGGAGCCACTGGATATTATTGTAGCCAGAGAGCCGGAGGGCCAGACACCTACCATCGGGGAGAGGGGCTGACCCTTCTGGCCCTGCACTACGGCTCCTGCGCCATATTGCACATTTAAGCACCAGGGTTTCCAAGTTCACCGGCGTTGTTGATTAACAGGCCAGCTTTGAGGGGAGATGATGTATGCATTCTCCAAACGAGTTCCCAACAATCCACTCAAGGTGAGGTCATGCTGATCTAGGTCGTGGGTCGCTGGAACGGCGAAATTAACCCGGTTGGTTTCATGTTGTCCACTTTAGCGTTTTGTTCAGATGCCTGCAGAGGAGCATCCAAAATTACTAGCCATTGTTCCTTTTCTTTCTTTCTTTCTTTCTTTCTTTTTTCTTTCTTTCTTTCTTTCTTTTTTTCTTTATTCTTGGGATACAGTGATCGATAAAAACATTAAAAAAAAACAATTAATTGTTGTCTTTCAACGTTAATTTCCTAAAATAAAAAAAGCGATGTATTTTTATATATATATATATATATATATATATATATATATATATATATATATCCAATACAGTCTCACGACCAGTTCGTATGAATTCGTACCTCAAATGTACGATTTTGTACGATGGGTAGGTTTAGGGGCGGGGCTAGGTGTAGGCTACGTCATTCGTACAAATTCATACGAATTGTACAATTACTAAAATACTTACAATTGAGCGTAAAATAAGCTATAGGCTACGAGTTACCGTGAGATCAAAAGTTTGCGCGTCTTTGGTTCTTTAATTTCAAAGAAATTAAAAGGCCTATAACACATACCAAAATTGGAAGCAATTAAAGAAGTAGCCTACGCAAGCTAACAACTAAATGCACAGTAATATATTTTAATAATTTAGCGCCTTAATATATAAAAATGATGGTGTTAGATTACATGCAGATTTCGCAGTGTTCACGGGTATTACAGAACAAGGCCCTACATTTAGATAAAAGAAAGCGTTATGATAATTAATTTCCCTTTGTAAATTCCGCACAGAAAACGGAGCTAGCCAGCCTACTATTAATTCAAATCCACGAGACCGCATGAAGCAGTTCAGCAGTGGTTGGTTACCTCTATATAAAATGTCATACATGAATGTCTTCCATCGGCTCTGAGGTCCTGGGATAACTCTTTTCTTAATCCCACAAGTGTCAGACACCGGCAAACGTCAGGCGTCCTGTATGGCACGATGTGACAGTGGACAGCCTCTGTCAAATAGATACGGCTTCATGCATAAACAAACCATAAAACATACGTCTGCGATCACGGCCTCGGTAATATTTAAGATGGGTTTCAATAACTCTACTTGCTTGTGAAGAGCGCTTGTCCGTGTCTCGCATGGAAAGCTCACCTCAGACAGGTAAAGAAATAGCTCTCGGGAGCGTTTGATGCTGTTTTTGGCACAAGCTCACAGCTGTGGCACACCTGTGGAGAACCAGAGTTCGTGAGGGCAGTTTATAGCGTGAATGACAGAAGACTCTATCTAAGCATCACGGACCTGAGACAGGCAGCATGCTCAGCTCGTTTAGGAAGCTCATATCATCTCCACTGTTCTGATCTCATAAGGTGTGCTCATAAATAAGAAGAATTTTGATCAAAAGAACACATTACTTTAATACTTATATTGCTGTTGCCTTCAGCCTCAAGAAGTAGACTGAAGCTTAGTTTGATAAAAAAAAAGCTTTTCCTCAAGTTCAACTGAAAATAAATTAATCTGCACTATATGTTCATTTTTTTCCCCACATTACGCAAAGTAGGCCTACTGTAAATACGCTGTATGTGAGATTTATTATTTCACGCAAATTGTGAAGAAAAAAAGACTCTTAGGCTCATTTATTTATTTGTTTTGTCTATTTATTTACTTATTTATTTTGAAAACGAGAATAGATGTAGAGCCAGTTCAGTGAGGTCTATGTAAATCCTGCATCTTGCAAACGGAAATGATGCAGTTCCAGGCGCGTCCATCATCAGCACCACAGTTGATTTCACACTGGCACAAATTCCTGCATCCAAATGGGCATGCCTATGAAAACACGGAGTAAGGCATTTTATAGGCTAAAGCAGGTTAGGCAGTATAGCCCTATATTAAATTCTTAAGAATTTTAAAAGCGTATGCAAAAAACAAACAAAATCACATTAAGCCAGCCTAAGGCAGTTTACAGGTCTTATCTGGTTTAAAATACAGTCAAACTGGTTGGTTAAACTGGACATAAACAACCTAGCTAAGGATATACAGCACGTATAACGAGCGTAAAAGTAACATTTAAATCCAGTCTAAAGATCTGCCAGATTGGGAGACCAGCAAACCAGTTCTGACCGGTAACCTTTAAAAATAAAGTAATTTAGCGCATTGTCTCCACTGTGACATATGACTAAGGAAGTCAATCAATCTAAATAATCACTCACTCAGAAATACTTGATTATTTAATACAGAAACCTACATTGCATTTGAGGCGGTGGTCGCCGGGTGATGGTGGGGGTGGTTTGCAGGAAACAATTATAGAAACAGGGGCGCTCCCGTCCTCGAGCACAGAGTCTGGGTTATACCCGCATTATAAAGGAGGACACCTAGACAGAGGGCCAGCCTAAACAACCTGCCGTCATCACACACACACAGAACAGCATACCCCATCTCAGTATTTGTATTTACGTACTTTACATATAGAATTGTTTCAGTACTCACATGTGCTGGCAAACTAGCGCGAGATCATAAAGAATGCATTATCCACAATATTGTTTTTTTTCCCCGGAAAAAAAACATTTGGAATCAATTTAATTTATTCGAAACAAATTTAGACGTTAACCAGGGTAAATCAGGGCACCAAACTGAAAAGAGAAAGAGAGGGAGAGGGGAAAAACAGACACTCCTTATGAACTTGTCTCCATTGGATCTGCATCAATGGTCCTGTCTTTCAACACGGAGGAAAAAAATACAATTTATCGACTTCAAAGAGAGCAGATCGAACTAACCTCTTCCATGGCCTCGGCAATAAACGTTTATATTAAACTAAAACCTAAAATCCAATTACTCAAGACATTTGCTATAAAAAACCGAGACCTTTGGGTTGGCAGTTGTGTTTTTTTTTTTGAGCATCATGACTTTTGGCATCTGCTTGGCATTCATGCCTACGAACGAATTGCGTGAGAGAAACACTATTAAAATACACCAAAGCACTTTCCCAGGAGAAGCAGCATTTCCAAAATAATAATAGCAGAACATTCTGTTATTCTCCTTTATGTCGCGCAGATCAGCTCCTGCTTCCGATATCATTTTATTAATATAGCTAGCTAGTTCTCGGGTGACTTTTAATAAAATTTGTATAGATTTTATGACTTCATTCATTTATTTTTTTCGTTTGGGTATTTAAAACGTATGATAATAATAATAATTATTATTATTGACTTATTTAAATAGTTAAATAGGCCATGGTTCCTATTTTTCCGTCATCACAGAAGTGTTAAAATCCCAAGGTCTTTGCATGTTCTCCGCTGCGTCAGGTAGACCAGACGTAAATTTCAGGCGTCAGAGAGGCTCGCGCTGTTGAGCTAGTTGTATTGATGAAATGCAGTCATACCGAAGGCAAGGACTTCATCAATCATGCCAAATTATAGCCCAAACTCTGCCATTAGACCTGAGAAACGACGTCACCACAGATAAACAACATTTGAACGACAAGCCTTTGATAAATTCATGGACAAAACCGAAATTGCCTGCTGTAGTTTACATGCCTATTTGCAAAAATAACGTGTATTTTGATTGAATAAAACTTTAATTGTTTTCACTATTTAACTTGTTGATTACATATTTAAGGTTGGGCAAAGTAATGAAATTAATCATATAGGCCAGTTTGTTTTATTATAAGAAGCAATGAGAGACCGGGGCCAGTTGTCAGACGTTTTACACCAATGAATATATTTGTCAGAATACGTTTATTATTTTTTAAAGGTTATTTATGGGCGCATACCTAAAAGTTTTAGCTACAAAGAACAGCTAGCCTATTGTTTTTTTTCCCGTAATGGCATAAATGCGTATTTAAAACGCATTTTATATCCTTGCATCTCGCAGTCTTATAATATATCAGCTTCTTGTATTCAAGCTTAAATCTCTGAAATGAACGGTCTAAATATCTCATAGCCTGCTCTTTTGATTCAAATTAAACTGGGAAACGATAATTCTGTTGTGATGCCTTTCCTATGCAAAATAATTCTGGAAATAATAATTATAAAGTAGCCTATACATAAAGCAATCACATTCAATGCGACAATAGCTTTCGTTTGTCGGTCCAGTACATTTTCCAAGTTCTAATTTCCAAGAAGCAATGGCCTCATACAGAATTATATATAAAGGTAGTCGTAATTTATTTAATTTGCAATTTACGGGAAAGCATTCCTTACTTAACCTATATATTCCACTCAATGAAAATAAACGTCATATGCCGTAAGGATCGGACAATACACACGTGACTATGCAAACAGCGACTTGCAAAGTTTTATTTATATTTTTTGATACAATCTATAAGTGCATTAGTCCAGTGTTATCATTCTGAAATCTATATTAAACAAATCTTTTCTGCAATTTAACTACAGTTAAGCAGATTTGTTTAAAAGGGACTGCATTTGCTGGATAAATACCTACTTAATGCAGAGAATAGTAAAAATAAAAATAAAAAAAATCAGGGACAGGTGATTTGTAATCGGTTATTAAAAAATACAGTTCTTCCTACACTGGATTACAATGGTCAGAATTATGTAGTTATTGGCATGACATTTCACAAATAAATGCTGCAGCAGTTTTCTGAGTGGTCGAGTGTGACAAATATGCCAAAAAAGTGCAAAAGGACAGAATTCACTCTTTTAATTGAAAGAAAAACCACAACTTAGTTAAAATACTCCAAAATAAAATTTCATGTTTATAAATCTCTATACTTAAATATATACATTATGTGCAAATAAAATGTCCGACATTAAATTAAACTATGTGTGAATAATAATAATTTTACATTATTTGTGTATATATTTAGTATTTAATCCTCACTATTGGCACCCAATTGTAGTAAGTCTGAATAAAATAAAATAAAATAAAATAAAGGAAAAGAAAATCACTCACATTTATAAACTGAGAGTAAATATTTAAATAAATGACAAGATGTCCAATTAATTATTTGAGAAAAAGACAATTTCTCTGGCTGAACATACTCAAAATGTTTAGAATAAATGGACAGCTAATTGCTTTTGCTCGTATATGAAGTATTTGGGAGTATATCATTTATGTATGGTTGGTCTAATATTATCAGATCCACACAAAAAAAGAAAACAATAAATTTAACAATCTGTAGAATGGGAGATGACCAAAAAAAAAAAAAAAAACTATGAAAGATAAGTCATAAAAATGTAGTGCATACAAAGTCTCACAGGGTTTTACTCTTCTCAAGGAAGAAACACAAAGCCCCCTAGCAAGTAAGTACACACAGATTTAAAATAAAAAAAATGCTTTTGTTCATAATCAATATTATAAGTGTGCTGTTTTAGTCTGTCAATCCTTTGATATCACAGTGACCGTAGACCGAATGTCTTAGACTTGCCTGAACTTTGTAAATATGGCAAAAATCCTGACATTCATCTGATAAGCGTGAGAGGTTTCCAAATTAGAACGAAGAAACAAACAAAAAAGATTTCTTTGTAAATAAGCCCCATAAAGTCTACATTCAGCTTTAACTGACTTCATAGCTTATCTCGTATATCTTCATGTAGCTACATGGTTTTGCATGTTTAAGCGGTTTGTGGTAGATAAACCTTGTTGCTACCATTAGCTAGTCTGCTAACAACTGACTCGCTTTTGCTGATTCTTCACATTGTGACTGTCCTCCACTCCTTTGCAATGCAGCAGGTCTTATCAAGGGCTTCACTCACAAGACTTCAGCTTAAAATGACCTGCAGAGTTCTGACAGTGTTTCTTCCAGCTTCAACCAGAATCCTTCCTAGTGCAGTCGCTAATGTTTTGCGTGCCAGCAGTCTCTCTCTAACGTGTCAAGCGTTGTAGTGCCTAGGCCGCCACGTGGCCGATCAGATAGATATTGTCATAGAGGTGCCCTACAAAGTCCTCGCTGATGTTCTGAGCAGCTCGCCGTGTGTTTCGGATAAACTCCCTCTTGGACATCTTGTTCTTTACGTGAGGGCTGGTCAGATCAATGGAGAGGAGGATGAGGGAGTAGCACAGCACATACACTGCGTCTGCAAAACCAGAGAAGAGGCTTGTGTTGTTTATGACGTTTAGCACAGTTAATGTTGTAACCCCCTTCTTCAAATAGAATACGTCTGTATTATGCATAAACTGCTTTAGTAAAATTAAATGAAAAATGTGAATTTAAGACGTTTTGCAATGTTTTACCAGACGATTTATAAAGCATCTCTACTTACAAAATACATATCCCACTTTATAAGTCACAGTTCATCTTAAAACTCAAATATCTCTTTATGGTTCAGAAATAGTATGGCACTTATCATCATGGTCAAGCATGTATAGATCGATATATCAAGTTATTAAAGCTAACTAAAACCTAAAAAAAAAAACATAAAAAAAAGATTTTTGTTACTTGAGATAAAAGAAACGATTAAATAATATCGAATAAAATGTCAAAATGTATTATATTAGGTACCAAAGCAACATTACATAATTAAAAACAATTAAAACATACACATATATATATATATATATATATGTGTGTGTATTATATACACTTCATCACAAAGCAGTTGCTTATCCATGCATATAACAATATTAATGCATAATTGTTTAATTTGCTGCTACGCGTGACTGTAAACATAACATTTTCCCTTCAGTTTTAAATTCAGTTATAAATCCCGATTTCTTACTTTCGACTTAAGATGGAACCCACAGAATTGAAACTCAAATCTGATTGCTCTGCATACCTCAGAGAATGTATTCAAATTCTCTTCCCATCATGCCTACACATTTCTGTTAAAACCTGTAATCATACGATGAGAAACTAAAGATCTAAAAAAAAAAAAAACCTCATATTGGAGCCCATCTTGGCTTGAAGTTCTGTCAGTAATTTACAATAAATCTTCCCGCTTGTACAGTAGCACACATGCACTACAAGTCACATGTTGTTACAGAAGGTTACTGTGATTGGTTGGACTCAGAGCAGGGTCCTCGTTTGCTAACACTTTAAGCCAGCAGGCTTAGCTCAGCTTTAGAAGCAAACAACGGTGTTAGTACATGGATTTCTCACATTGCTCTACAAAAAGAGGAGATCACGCAGATCTGCAGCTATTGAATTATGACTGACAAATCAATACATTACAATACAAATCCTGCAATCTGTGATTTGTATGTACCAATACTAGAACCTGTATTGCAGATTTCATTTTCGCTTAAGGCAAAATCTGTGTATGCCACTTGTGACCTGCTGACACGCCTAACCAAATCAACAAAGCAGTAATATCGACGTCACAGTTCACTCTGGTCTCTTTTATGACTGTGTTGTACTTCACTTACCAGGACTTAAGCCCACTTCCTGCACCAGAGTGGGGTTACAGGCACAGAAACGATGAGAAAACTTAGTGATGAGGGTCTCCAGGTACTCGCCCCTCTCCTCTGGGGCATGAATGTGTCTGAAGAAGTCTCTCAGTGCATTAGGGAGGAACTGGTTACTAAAGTTATGAAGTGTGACGAGCTCATCCAAGACATCTCGCCTGCAAACAAATCAGTTTCACATTAAGAATTATTATAATCAGCAGCAGAATACTATTTTTCCATTAAAAACTAAACTTTAACCAGCCTTTATCAGGTGTAGATTATTATTTATTTATATGTTTTTGTGTATACATATATATTAATTGACACTGCCCTTATTTGTTTAGTAAGTATTGATATTTTTGGGCTTGGTGGAAGTGATAAAACGGCTCATCTTATACATTAATAATAAAAAAAACAAAACAAACAAACCGTTCGTCAAGATAAATCCGGAGCATCTTCCAATTCAGCATTCTGGTATAGAATATAAACTTGGCAATTTCCTTCGGGTGGTCCACAAGAATACCTCTGGACATGAAGTAACTGATACCCTGAATGAAAGAACCCACGTAAAACAGGGTGTGGGGATTAGGAGAAAAAAGAGAAGGAGGGGGCATGCTCCTTTTTTTTTTTTTTTTTACCAGACACTGCGATTTAGTCCGGAGCAAGGCTATCGCATGTCCTTTAAGTGGACAGCTAAAGCTTTGCTAATCTAACCTAAGACACGAGCGAGGGGGAGTCAAGACATTCAAATGCATCTCTGAACAGAAATGATGTTTTAAGAGCGGCTCGCATGAGAGAAAAGCCATGCATTTCGTTGTAATCCGGGTTGTGGTCTAAAAGCATATGTCATGCACCATTATTCATTCTAGGTGAGCTTGTAAAAATAATATATTTAGTCTGCACTATGAGCATTTCTGGGTTATGTGGGACTTGACAGGGTGGAGGAGGAAACCATATTAATCATAGCTAGCTGGTCAGAATTGTATTTCCAAAGCACATTGTGGCTATGATCATTTCTCTGTTTCTTGCCCATTTAAACATTAAACGGTTTGCCCTTTAATTAAGGAGACGTTATTGTGGCGAGACGGAACAAAAGCTTGTATTTTTTGTACCTCTTGCGGGTTGGCGTTGAAGGTTAGACTTCCTTCATCCAATTCCATGTAGAGTCTTCTGTATGAAAATCCAGATGGAAGCCTTAGGTTGTATATGGAACAGTGACCCCAAGTGGACTTGCACAGGCTAGAGGGCAGACAAAGAAAAACAAGAAATTGAACTGGAGAAATGCTAATACAAAAATAAATTAACAATAATTTAATAATAAATATTTGTAAAATATATATATATAGGTATATATTTATATTGTATATGTATATATATAGGTATATATATATTTAAAAAATATAATTTATTGATTAAATGGCTGAAAATCTAGTTTAGTTTTCATAAAATCCATTGAAACGTTAAAGTACCATCCAAAGAACGCTTTTAATTATGTTTGTTCTTTCTTATACTCACCAAGGTTGCATTTATTTAATCAAAAATAAGATTTTTGTAGAAACTGTGATAATATTTACTATTAAAATGTTTAGGATAACTAAGTACAATAAGAAAGAAAGAAGGAAAAATGAATACTTTCATTATTTATACGTGAAAATATAGACATTTACAATGTTACAAAATATTTGTTTGAAATAAATTCTGCTCTTTTTAATTTTCTATGCATCAAGGAATATGAAAAGTATCATCATTTTCAAAAGAATATTAAACATATACTACAATAATAACATTAATAATGGAGTACCAATAATAATTGAGCAGCATTACAATGATTTATGAAGGATCATGTATTGCTGCAAATATTAATACAAATAAAATATGAGCAAATATTAAAATAGAAAACATTTAATTTCCATTAATATTTCACATCATTAATGTTTCACTTTATGTGATTGTATTTTTATTTTTTTTCTCAAATTTGTTTTTAAATCAAATTAATTAAATGCATCCTTCTAAAAAAGACTTGCAGCAAAAATAACTTAATTATTACACATTTTGGACAGTTAATTTATGCGTTACTTGTCTCTTGGGTAGTTTTCCCTTAATTATTATTGAAAAAAAATATTCCAGTAAATATGGTAGCTAAACCCATCACTAACCCCTGCCACAGGTACTCGTCATTCCCCAAGTCCTGCCACACGCAGGAGGCCAGGCACAGGTCGGTAGCATTCAGGTAGGATAGGATGGTGATGCTGAGTTCGGGCGGCAACATCTCAAGATCGATGAAGCCCTGCTCCTCTTTACCCTTGCGGACGCGCAGCAGGTGGCTGATGTCGGTGCCGGGCACCTGGCACTGCGCTGTGCGGCGCTGCTGCAGCGGCTCAGTCAGTGAGGGCCCCAGCCTCCGGCCCCGCTCTCTCTCCCGCTGGAGGAAGCACTGTTCACTGTACTGCTGCTGCAGCTGCTGGTTCCTCGCCACCCTCCACAGACCCTGACCCATCTGCAGATCTGAAAAAAATTGCATTTGAGTGAAATTCTATATCTCTGTCTTCAGCCCTCAGTGCATTATTTAAGTGTATTTAAAGGAGGCATTATACATATTTTGTTCACCAAGGCTGCATTAATTTGTTAAAAATTGTGTCACATGATCCTATAGAAATCATTCTGCTAATTTGGTGTTTGACCATTATAACTTTTTGGTGCTCAGTTATTACTTAATTATTTTTTTTCTTCAATCTGTGGAATGGTAGTGCATGACAGTTTCGAAAATGCATTAAGCATTTTGAAATCAAATATAATACAGTTATTTTACAAATACAGTGTTTTTCAAATGTAAATTTAAGTTTGAAATTGAGTAAATTGAGTTCAGCTTTACTGCTGTTCTGTAGAAAACTGATGTGTTGCATGTGTAACACACTTTTTTGGTTATTACTGAAAGTTCTGGTCTCACAGCAGGTCATTTTCTGTTTCTGATTTCATATACATTAAGCAGAAGAAGCTGATGTAATCTCAGCCCTCTGAGAAATTTGACATGGACGGCCTGCTTTTTTTTTTTTTTTTTTGCTTTGCTGAAAGCAGTTGTATATCATCTCATCTCTTTTTGTATTTATTTATTATTAAAGGAAAGCTTTGTGTCTAAAGCCTTTTATCTCTCCGCCTTCTGTAAAACTAAACTAGAGTAATCCAGAGGCCTCAAGCTCTCAGCACTTTATTCTTGATTTAGAACATTTCAGTTGTGTCCCCGAATCCGTACCTCATCACAGCAAAACAGCCTCTAGGAAACTGTTTTTAGTGCTAGTGTGCAGTAGTCAGCTGGGAAATAAAAGCCCTGATGGCAGCTTTATCTCCACTGCAGTAGCACTAATCCTCTCACGGAGATATGCATTAAGCCTTTTTATGTGGCCCTGTCTGACTCCTTCCAAGGGCCGTCCTCTCTAACATGTCTATCTATGAGAAGCCTTGTTATTCTTGTCTCTAATGGCCTCTTGAATGCTCTCTGGTTGCTCTCCTTGTCGCCAGGTCTCTAGCGTGACAGGCTTTCTTATATGAACTTGACGTATACTTGCTTGGGAATGATGTAATGCTACTGCACCTGCTCCTTGGCATTCTGTAGGAGGAGCTTGGGAATTCTTAGACTTGCTTAAAATATGGACCGGAAATCTGAACAAGGTCAATGAACTCTTACAAGCAAATTCCCTCTGCTTTGCCTAAGGACAGGAACAAGCTCTTAAATCTTTACAAAAAAAGTATATGCGTATATATATATATATGTGTGTGTGTGTGTGTGTGTGTGTGTGTACTTTTTAAAGTTCTTTTTGAACTTTTATTTTTTAGACATGGGTTAGCTCATCTGTCTCTTGTTGTGTTTCTATTAAAAGTGAAAGTAAACAGGTCTGGCAACCCCATGCATGTTCTAATTGTGTCACTCTTGACAACAAACTGTTTACTGTAAATTGTAACAATGCCATGACAAGCTGGGAAAAAAAAACGCTATAGCACAATATCCTATTTACAGTATCTGGAAAAACACATTTTAGGTCAGTTTATTATGCAAAGAGCACTTAAAACGCATTATAAGGCCTGACCCAAATTTCTAGCTTTATTTGCATATCAGTAGCTTTTCAGATTTCAGTCCTAACAAAGGACAACTCATCTGACACATTACTTAAGTATAAAACATATAAACCTAAGCTCTGAGACGTTATATATTAAATAAACATCTCTTATTCAGAGTTTCGCTCTACTAAACTTGTGAGTTTATTGACTGACAATCAAATCGAGGTTTTCTAAACCTTATTTTCATGGTCTTCCATCATGTTTGGCTGAAGCACAATGACCCGCCTTACTCTGAAACGATTGGTTGAAATGTCAGTTCGACACACAATCTCAAACTCTAATTGGACGTTACGCAAAGTGACGCATAGAAGTCTTCTGTTTTTATTTTCGCAGCGTCAATCGGTTAAAGCAGCACCACCCACCTCTGTGTATGTGAAATACTTCTACCGCCGCCGCGACGAAATGACTTGCTGATCTGCACTGTCTCACGGATGAAATTATCGCAGTCCTTTAACAGGAGCCCAGGACAGCCATCTTGACAGCTCCAACACCACTGGTCGAGGTGAGACAGTCCTGTGACACTATCATTCATCAGGTCACTCGCTCCTCCTGTCTATCTCTCCGCCTCCTCCACCACTCTGGCTAAACTGACGTTTCTTGTTATTGGTGGAAGTGACGCAAAACTCTCAGAGTAAATCACCACAGGTACACACACTTGCACTTTCGCTGGCGAGTTTTTTTTTAATTTCACCGTTTGTCAAATTCGTATGCCTATTGAAAACTGAAAAGAACTTAGAAATAAACTAAAATGCTAAAATAAATAAAGTAAAATAGAAAATACAATAAAGACACGGAGTAAACGAAGAAATAAATACACGAATCATGATTTATTAAATAAGCGAGGTATTAAAATAAATACATTAGCAAATAAATCATTTTATGAAGTTGCAATACTAATGTTTGTAATAATGTGCTTTACATTTAACACAAAACCTATTAAATTAAAAGTATTTAAAATAATTAATCGAAGACATGAATGTGTAGAAGTGAAACACTGGTTTGAGCCGTCGTCTCCGGTCCATAGAAACCAATCACAACAAAGCCGAATACTTCCGCGGCAAAAACAAAAGGGAGAAATTAGCAATAACTCTGGATTACAATACATTCAGCCATCGGTAAGACATTAAGTTATTATTGTACAACAAACGCAAATCATATTCAAGTAAAACAAAAGATGTAACGTTACTTGTTCAAACAACATGTCGAGGTCTTTTTACGTGACATGGTCAATGAACGGTAACGTAACTTCAAATGACAGCGGTATTAATACAATGTAATTCTTGATGAAATCCATCCTGAAAATGACAGAGATGACCACTGGTGATCTGAAAGGATGTCTGAGAAAGCTGGAAGCGTCTCTCCGATCTCTGAAGTATCCCAAAGAAGTGGACTATCAAAGGTATGAAATATGATAAATGTTAGAGGAATAATGCTACCTAAAATAACAGGTCTCGATGTTGCTGGAAACTAAATGTACAAAAGAAACCCCAGACATTCACTTTAGATGAATTTTTATTGCAGAAATGGGGGAACAACAAGTGTGATATTACTTATAGCGTTATCATGTTAGCAGAAAAAAACAGGGTCTGGGTCGCTGCACAGGATCTTTGATATAATATAACTCTTTTGTGTACTTGAATATTTAACAAGAATGTGCGTGATATAGTAAATCAATTTCAAAATGTTTGTTTACCATGTGTATTTTTGTTGTTTCAAGCTGTTTTTTTTCTTATTCAAGCTCTATGTATTTTCTTAAAGCTCAATTAAATGAATAGAGGGACCCCATTTAGTATGTGACCACAGGGACCAATCCTAGATTTTGAGAAGATATCCTTTACTTCACAGGACTCAATCTAGGCTGTATGAATCCATAGCGCTTCTGAGTTATATTTTTTATATGCAGTCAGTGGAGATGATATACGCGGGATGTAATTCATTAGTTCCAACCTCACGTTTTTTGGCCTAGGTTTTAAACATCTTGACTCGTATAAACATCCAAAATGGAGTTCTGCCAGTGTTTCATGTCCACATTTAGTTTTGAAGTTCGGAAAGTTGAAGACTTGACCGGAGCCTCTCCAGTGCTGAGATATTTTGTAAACAGGCTTTACAAAAACCAGCTCCGTTTCTCCACCAGTAAACCAAGCTGTACATCAGATGCTTAGTGAAGAGGTTTTGATGTGAGATGCATCAAATACAATGTGCTTTTCAAAAAGACAGATCCATTTGGCTTGTATGTTCTGGAGATGATCCAGAAAGATGACTTCACTTGTCTCCAGCACGATGCTCAAAATAGCTTGCAGACAATTTAAGACTGTTACTTTGTGCTGCCATGTTATAAATAAATAACTTTTATATTTGATTTAAAACCTTTTTAATGTCAGTAACGGTGTTTCATAGTTTGATGTTGTGTTTTGTGCTTCCAGACTGGCTGTGGGAGATCCGTCGGCTTGTCTTCCTATTGTGAGCTTTGCCTTCACGTCCTTTTCCCCTTCACTCGCAGAGCACCTGGTTGATTATGGTGTGGAACTAACCGGATTGAATGATTTACGATTTATTGAGAGTGTTTACAAGGTGAGTTGCATTAACCGCCATATTCATAAGTAGCGCACTATATATTAATATTAGTTTATTTTGTAGTTTATACATCCATTAACTGAACTTTTACTTAAATATTTGAACACAAATGTCTGCCAAAAATGTCTTTACTTCCTGCGGAACACAAAGGAACATATTTTAAAGAATGTTAGTAACCATGCAGTTTTGAACTCCATTCACAAAAAGAAACGCAGGAAAACATTGTTTAAAAATCTTTTTATATTCCACAGAAAAAGAAACAACAAAGACTTAATGTTGACTGAATATCATTTGTGAACTATCCCTTTAAAGTATATTCCATTCACGAGTCAGAGTTATTGGATAATTTTTTATTTGAAATCAATTACAGACCTTTATTAGCATGCATTATTTGCACCCTCCTTAAATTAGACTTTTATAAACTGTTTGTAGTTTCTTTCAAGAGCTGCTGGGTTTAAGGAATTGGTTGTTTTAAATGGATCAAAGTGGCTGCGGTTGCTTTGTTTGCTCATTCATGAGGACAGAAAGTTTGTTTTTTTTTTAACTACGAACGAATCATTAATAATGTTTTTCACTCTGCCTTTAATGAGATGGATTTATTTTTGAAAAAGCAATTTTACATGTAACGAAATTCACAAAGCCGGGCTTTCCTAATAGCCTTATTTATTGGCACTGTCCCTGATCTGGGAGGGTTTGACCCCACATCAGAAATTCAGGTCTGTGATTCAGAGCATCTGTAGCTCTATTCTTCAGCAAAACATTCAGATGTTCAACTGGCAGCTCTTCTCCACCAAGTCTTGAATAATTACAATTCTCTGCTCGCGTCTCTCTCCTGCAGTGAGAGAAGAAAAAAAAGGAGGCTGGCCTTCATGCTGGTCCAAGTCGTCTGATCTCAGATTAACTCAAAGCCGATTCTGTACATTTAGCCGTGGGACTGAAGCACGGCTCTCTCTTTTGGCACTTCCTCCTGTTCGTTGACCTTTCATGCGGTTCTAAAAGAGACCTGGCCTTCGTCCCAGGATAATGTGCTGCTCACATGAAATATTCTGGGGGGAATTAGTGGGCCCATCATATTACCTTGAGGACCTTGGTGGCATTAAACAGGAAAGCGGTGTTTAGCAGTTTTGTCAAATGTTTTCCACTCGTCATTTTCTCTTTGCGTTACAGCTCACTGTTTACATCTGCCTTATCCCTGTCATTAGTCTTGGTGGTTCCTCTGGAGTACCTCCTGAACCAGAAGGGGATAATTTCCTTTAAATTCTTTTAATACATCAAACCCTTCAAGTACACTGAAAAAATGTTTATGTTGAATTTACTTATATATATTACGTCAAGAGGTTGCTCAAAATAAATGTATCTAAATTCAGATATATTTATTAAGTTGAGTTTACTTATATTTTATACATTGAGTTTATTAATCTCTTTCAGTAATTTCAGATTCATTATATTCATAATTTTAGCTAAACTATTTTGAGTGGAATTTACTCAAATTTATTGTGCAACCAGATCAATTTAATCATTTAATTTCTACATATTAAATGAATAGGGAGACCTCATTCTACACTCAAAAAATGAAAAAAATTTGATTTACTTATCTTTAGGCATTAGCCAACTTATTAAACTTGTTGGTTTGATGGTTTGGATACGTGCACGGCATGTCTAAGGTATTATAATTATTATGAAGATAACTGAGTTTTAGCAGGTCCCTAAGCACATGCTCTACACTTTACCACAATGGTAACCCCCCAAAACACCAACATAGCAGAAGGTCTTTTAAATAAAAATATAAAATAGCATTAAACAGTTACAAGTATCCCAGTTGAATCGTCTTAATAAACATGCCTAAAATAACATTTTATTTAAAGATTTACTATCCTTATCCTGCCCTGTGCAATGCATTATGGGAAGAGGAAATCCACATCCAACTTACATAATTAAAATCATTTTTGTTCTTTTAAAATGAAAATATATTTTTTTAAATCAACTGAACAGTATTGGTGAATCATTTTTTTTGAGTGTACCGAAAATGCAAAGCTGGGTGCAGCAGACCGGACAGTATATGAAAATTAAATAAAACACATTTTTGTCTAATTACTTTTAATTGAATTAAATTAACTTGTTTTAAACAAGGACAGTGTATTTGAAAATTAATAATAAAAAATAAATAGGATTAAATAACACATTAAAATCAGTGAAATTAACCAGATAAAAACATGCCACATTTACTAGGGGTCAGAATCATTTTTTTCATTGTAGCAATATTTTATCAATATTTTTTCTGCAGTTTCATGGAAATTTTTTTTTATATATAAATATAGGTCTTGCGGGATGTTTTCAGCTATAAGCCACTGTTAACCAAACAGCAGTTTCTTCAGTTTGGCTTTGCTGAGAGGAAAGTCATCATTCTCTGTGATATCATTGGCCTTATTCTCAACAAACACAAAGAACTCACTAAAGAATGCAAGGTATCTCAAAGATTTACCCACATCCAGTTTTTATTATATAGAGATATGGTAACATTTAAATTATTGCTATATATTTATTATATTGCTGTCAAACGATTAATCACATCCTAAACGGTTTTTGTGTGCATAATAATTACGTATGTGTACTGTTTATTTATTATGTATATATAAATACACACACATTAAGTATGTATTTGGAAAATATTTACATTTATATATATTATACAGTATACACATTTATATAGAATATAAAATATAATATAAATACATATATTTAAACATATCTTTTGTAAATGTATTAATTTGTGTGTGTATATATACATAATAAACATACATAATGCACACTGATATATTATGTAAAAAAGTTTTTTAATCGTTTGACAGCACTAATTTATTTATTTGCTGCTACGTCTGCTATGGTTTGCTTTCTTTCATTTTCCGTGTTTTATTCGTACTCTTTTTAGATATAATTTTGTAGATGTATGATATCAGACATTTATTGGTTATTGCCCATATTGTAACTTATGAATATAAAAATATAGTAATATAATATAATATTGCATTAGTAGACACATTGTTTATTCTGTTTTCTTACAGCATATCAGTAAGCCAAAGAGAAGGCCTCAGTTCAAGAGCTGCACTAAATATGAGATCTCTTCTGCTGAGAGTAACTCACTGGGGTTAACAGCCCTGACAGTAAGTCATTTGATGATAATAATAACGATTATGATTATCATCATTATTATTATTATAGCTGTTTCCGTCTCTCTTAGGTACCTCAGAAGCAGCCCCTGGTAGAAAGGCATCTTGGCAGCAGCTCAGCACTAGCTCAGATCAGATGCTCCTCAGAAGAGCAACCAATTCAGGATGAGGAAACCGAAAAGAGGGACCTGGACTGCCAGCGTTTTGAGGACTCATCTCAAACTGCAGATTTAATGGTGAGAATGTGCATCCTGCAACACAATACCACTGATGGAGGTGCATGACAGTCAACTAGTCAAGCATTATTTATGAATTGTTTTTTACACTATATGGCTTTGAGGGAGTCATTTTGCGTTTGAGAACTACATAATTACTCAAAATGACTTGCTGAATGTTTCTGAACTTGTTCGATCCAGTCTACTGCACATGCTGTCTTGATAGGAGCGTGTTTTAGAGAACCGACTAAGGGGCGTAGAAGCAAGTCTTCTGGAGAGTGTTGGCAGACTGGAGCAGCGATTGGCCTTTGTGGAACACAGGATAAATGCTCTGGAGAAAAGCTTGGCTGGAAAGATTGTCATTGAGAGCAACCAATGGGAGAACTTGGAGAGTCGCGTGCTGCTGCTGGAGACCAGGCAGGCATTGACCTCAGCACAGGTACAGGAGTTTAACATCTGTTTGGAGGTTTGGAACTGTAAATTTTAATTTCTATTGCAATTGTGGCATAATTCTGCTTTCTCCCAAAACTCACTTTGATGATCAAGCTTGCGTTCCGTGATGAAAAGCAGTGACATTCTTCAGCGCGGATACACATGCACTAGCAAAGCTCTCACATGTGTTAGTTTCAAAAATAGGAAATTCATTTGGAAAGTACAGTATTTTATGAAACCACTTTTAGGGTCAAATAAATTCTTATGGTTCATGAGCGTGTTATTTTATGATTTGTTTTAAAATGGCAAGTTGACATTCACAACAAGTAATGAATATAAGTTAATGTGTGTTTCACAAAAAACTTCTTCAGGGTCTAACTTCAGGAGATGGTGTCCTGAGCACAGATAATGGTAAAATCAAAGAGGACACAGGTATGTGGCAACATTTTAGCTTTAAAATTGTAATAATTTA
>JAUYWG010000031.1:7627688-7657320 GCA_034779775.1 Enteromius afrohamiltoni
CTGAGCACAGATAATGGTAAAATCAAAGAGGACACAGGTATGTGGCAACATTTTAGCTTTAAAATTGTAATAATTTAAAGAAACAATACATTTCTTAAATCTAAATCATTTGTGCCTGTATGACAGTATCTGTGAGTAGGGTTTCTACTGTGATTCATGCGCCATCTGACATCAGTGATAATCGACCTGCTGCAACCAGTTCTCCTCCGACATTTCCCCAGGTGAGTATCCTTTCATCCATCCATCCATCCATCCACCGAATCCACCAGGATAAGTTTGTTTAATAACGCTTATATATATTTTTTTTCTTCCTGTTTCTTAGAATTTTAAAGAAAGGTTGGACAGAATAGTTCACATGTAAGTGTTATTTTTATATAAATAGTTTCATTAACATGTCTATTGAAGGGTTGTGTTTTGTGTGTGATAAAGAAAAATTGGCACTTACACGAAGGATTGCACATTAATGCACATTAATAGTTTTTTTTGTTTTTCTATTTTTCTGTTCCAATTCAGGATGGAGAATACATCTAACATTCTTCAAAACATAGAACCCACAATGTAAATTTAATCTTAGTCCTGAGAAACATATTTTAAAGGAATATAATTTGTCATTATTACTCACCCTCATATTGTTCCAGATTTAGTGTTACGAAGACTTGATGAACAGACAAAAATTGTAATTCATTAAAAGTATGGCCTAATACCATATGGTAGCAACTGCATTTCAAATAAATTGAATAGATTATTTTTGTTAGTCTTTTATTGGTTCTTGTGCATCTCATGACAAAAATGATTAGTGGCACAAGTAGCACCGTGTTTGGTTGTGAGTCTTTAGGAAGTGGCAGATTGAGGTAAAACTCCTACATTTCTGTTTCTCCTACATCGTCTGTTTCACATACAAAGATGTTTATTATTATAGTTTTGATTATTATTATTATTATTATTATTAGTCATCATATTAATAAATTTGACATTTTTGGAATTTTGTAAATTGTATGAGAAAGACCCGTGTGAAAGGTTCCACTGGAGGAAAGATAAAGAGAACGTAGACCGTGAGGGTGAGTAAATGTTGTTTTTTTTAACAGAACCTATGTGTAAAAAATACAAAAGTGTGTGTGTGTGTGTTTTAATGTGCTCTTCTACATATTCAGCAGCTGCATTAACATAGTAAGTGTTTTTCCTCTAGATGTCACTGCTACACATGTAAAACCTAATGTTGAATTACTTTGTGGCCCCCTCTGGAGTTAGTTTTGTATATTGCACCATGCCTGAACGCTGCATCAATCCATTGCCACGCAACAGTTGTGAATTCACTATTAAATAAGATAAAGGTGTAAAATGTGTAATAAATGGATTGTTTCTTTGTGCATTAATAATAATGCCATTGATGTGTTATCTAACTATTCTTTGTTTAGCACAGAATTCGCTCCTGTCCAGTTAGGTTATGACACAAGTAAATGGGATACTACAATAATTCCAAAACTTCCAAATGTTTCTTTTTTCCCCCGCTACACAGCCACCATTTAGGTGCGGTGCTGGGTATAGTCAGATGTACAGTATGTCATTTTTTCACAATGTATATAAACATTGTGGCTCTGTGGTCCTATTGAAACAGGGCCTTGTTTGTTGAGCATCCTGAGTAGTTTATGGCATGAGCTTAACCAGTGGCTTGAGTTTTAGATGTGTTCTCAGTGTTTGTGAAGCCTAATGATTTTTTTTGTTTGTTTGCTTATATTAGTAGCAGAGAAATGCTTCACCCGAGAAACCTCCTGTAGTGATCCAGGGACATTTTTGCACAAATTTTCCTTTTACCTGGAGTTAAATGGTGTGCTTCAGGCAACAATGGGAAGGGATCAGAAAAGGAATTGCAGAGAATTTCCAACTTAAAGGTCGCTGTTAGCAGAAACCTCGACTCCTGATATAGGACAAACTTGCAAGGTATTTTTCAGGAACAGCTGCCAGACTATGTTATTAATATGTTTTTGTAATCTGAGCACATTTCTGAGGTCAGACGACCTTTGGATGGGCTCTTGGTGTTGGGCGTCATTGTACAATATATCACATTTAACAGATTTCAGTTTGAGTGTAAAAAAAAAAAAGAACAACCCTTTAACTTAGCAATGTCTCAAAACAAGACATCAGAGGTCTGACTTGGTCTCACATGACAACTTTACTCTTCTCATATTTCCTTTTGTGTACGAGGCAATGATGTAAAACTGTTTTTTATCAGTGGAATTTCTCTCTGCAGTTGACAACACTGAGAGTGGGTCACTGACCTCTGTTCGTTCTTCCAGACGTTCCCTTCAGTGCCCTGTGTATTGCTGGCACTATGAGAAACACTCTGAGATCAATTGGACACAAAGCATTCACGGAGAGGGAAAGAAAGGTCGGGTGACCTCTGTAATTATGTTGAAGGAGAGTGTGTGCTTGTGTTTGTGTGGTTGGTCAACAGAGCATGCCTGTGACTCTTCTGTGTATGTTTGGGGTGTGTGTGTTGGAAGTTGGAAGAGATGCTCAGACAGATTGTTTGGGAACTGATGTTCATCTCTCTGAACAGCTGGAGCTCACTAAACTGAAGGGGCTGCACATTGTCTCCACTAGACACAGGGTTTTGCTGATTTCTGCATATGGGTCAGTGATGTCTTATTAGTATTATAAATGAAAGAAATCTATATTAAAATGCAGTGTTTTCACTAACTGTTTTACTTAAAATAAATGTAAAATTCTTCATGTGTAAAATTTATCATACGTTTTATATATTTATAATTTATCAAGAATATATAAGAAGAAAATATAATAATATTAATTTAAATAAAAGATTACTTTTTATTATCTGAAATTACTGCATTACTTTTTAATATCTGAAAACGTTTACATCCAAACATTTCAAAGAACTTGGCAGACAGCTACATTTTTTTAAAAAGTTTTGTTCATATATGTCATTGACTCATATCCTGACCTTGCTACATAACATCATAACTTGGGCCCCAGAAACTCCCTGTGGAATCAACAGGCCTCTGGCAGGGCCAGATGTGAATGGAAATCTTTGCTTTGCTCTCCTTGAGAGTGTATGCAGGTTTTCTCAGTAGTTGCATATTGCGGGAGTAGATGTTACACTTATTTGTTTGTTTGTTTATTTTATTTGTAAATGTATGTACTTTACTATTATTATTATTATTATTAGTTGCTTTTAGAATGAACAAAATCTGGTTAATATAAGTATAAGTTAGTTAGTTAGATACTAAAAATTAGAAATACATTTAGGTTTGTTCTGTTTGTTTTTTGTTTTTCTTTGTTTTCTGTAAATTACAAATTTGGACTTCACCTACTGTTCAAAATTTAGTGTTAATTATTATTATTATTTTTTTTTTAAAGAAATTATTATACAGCAAAGTTGCATTAACATGCTTAAAAATGACAATGAATACATTCATAATGTTTGTATTATTTCTAATAAATTCAATAATAAATAAATTATTTTGAGTGTTCTATTAATCTAAGAATTCTGAAGAAACTATCACAGATTCCACAAAAATACTAAGCAGCTCAACTGTTTTAAACAGATAATAATAAGAATATTTTTTTGTAGAATCATCATTTTAAAATATTTAAATAGAAATAATAATTGTAATAGTATTTGCAAATAGGTTTTTTATATCCTTTGTAATTGTAAAAGACATCTTTCATAAAAGGCTTTATTTAAAAGCATTCAAAACCCAAGCTTATGTGAAACTAGAACACATGATGTCATCGTTTTATTTTATTAGGCTCATCAAATCTCCATACCGTACCATCAACTTGTTTGTTTAGTGTAAACTTAAGAGCACAGTTACAGGCAGTGGACCTAATTTGAAATCCGCTCAGCCATTTTGACATGAAGACTGAATTGAGAGAAAATAAAGTGTCCCACAACATTCAAGTCGATTACTCTTGTAAACTGGGACGTTTGCTTTACTTTTGGACTGTAACTGGATAGTTTGGAGCTGGACCGTGATGTAATGTGTTGCCATGATGGTTCCTAGATTGCAATAATAATCCTGCACAGGTCTTTATTTAAAAAAAAAAAACGAGCGAGTGAATGAAAGATGAGAACAGGGATCCATTCATAATGAATGTGTCATTAGGTTTTGTTGCTCTCCAGTGCTGCTGTAATCCCATGCTCTCATTAATCATTGTCCTGAAAGAGGGGTGGGGGAGATGAGAGAAACCACTTGGTTTAGTGGGTGAGAGGGAACACTTTTTGCATTCCTCCTCCTTAAAGCGTGTATGTTTATGCAAGCTCCCCTCGTTCCATTCCACCAGCCTGGCTATTCCAGATCCCTCCACATTAGGTTCATTTTCACTCCTAATTAGCAGGACCTCATGCATATCTTTGAACTCTTTACCTTCCTGATTAGTTTGTCGCGGCTATGCAGGCATCTGCACCTCTTGAGCAGCGCAAAGCTAATTGAGCTAATCACTCAAGTTAATGAGAGTATTTTTAAAGGTTGGAGGGCATAAGCAAATGAGATGAAGAGAGTGAAATGAGAAAGAGATCAAATTAGAATTACAGATGAGTTTACTTATGATGTCCTTGACTTTCAGCTATATAAAGCTGTTTGGTCCTGAAATGTATTTTTATTAAGTTAAAAACCTTCCCAGTTAACAGGGAACGTTCTTGGTACTTTTATGGTTCTCTCAAAGCCATTAAAAATGGTATAATAATAACAATAAAACATTTGTTCAAAGCTATCTAATTTTTAATAGCGTTCTCAAAAGTGAGCACAAAATATATCATGAACGTTATTTTCTGAAAAGTTCTAGTTGGACGTGCAATGTTACTACTGCTTGTTTCAGAATGTTTAGAGTACATACAAAAATAATATCCCCATATTACATGCAAAATGATAAAATAGAAAGTTTCCTTAATGTTTAATATATGAATAACCAAGAAAACCATTGCTCAGAGAAAAATCAAAAATAACATTTTCAGAATTTAATGAGAACATTCTTAGAAAATGAGTTTGTATTGTGAGACATTATCAGTTTTAATATAGATTATTTGCAAGAACATGCACGATATTAATAATATCAAGCTAATTGCATTACATGTTTTTGTTGCCTTATGGGCTAAATATTTGTTCTCTGGGAGGCTCTTTTGCTGACCCCTTAAATTGGCGTTCATTGTATTTCATAGTTTTGTTCCGAAAAGAATTTCCTCCGAGTCTCTTGATTACAAATTTACACCACTCTCAATGCTTATTTTCTTTGCCAATAGAAGGCGAGTTATTATCCTTGGCCAGCCGCCAAGACCTCATTGCCTGCCAGTCAAAACAGTTTTCACATGCTCATGGGAAGCCCTACAATAACATCTTATCATTCGAAACGAGCACATAGGCAAGTATTTGGGCCACTTGGCTCCCCTGATGTAAAATAAACATAGGGGTTCTCGGTAAACCTGAGTCTCAAATCTTTAGCAACACCAGTGGGAATGTACACAGTGATACTTTCCACACGTTGCTTTTTTTTGCTTTCTCTCTCTATATAGGTCTCATTCTTTGAAAATCGTCATTCAGATGTCAAGTTTTTGTCTTCAGTCTTAAGATCAGTTTAAAATGCCCTGTTCAGATATCGGTTCATGTAGTATTTGCCAGTGTGTGCAAAAGCAGCAGAGTTTACAATGCCTACAGACACAATCCCAAGAGACCATCCCTGTTGTGTTTACATTGAAGATATCTCCTGTGTGCACTACTGGAACTGGCAGAAAATAGAATATTGTGTTCGATTTTTCCCACCATAGTCCGTAAAGAATATATGAACTAAACACCTCTTGCTTATCTTAGATTTGTCTGCCTTTCTGCCAACAATAATGGCATGTTTGCACATTTCCTCTTCCCTCTGACAAGGGAGGACACTTCTGGGTCATCTAGATTTTTGCTTCTTAGAAATCATTTATATGTGTGCTTCACCTAAAACTTATTTAGATATTCTTTTTTTTCAGCCTTTTTTATATGAACTAAATAGTAGGGGGGAAAGTATTTATGACATGTAACTTTAATTTTTAAGCAACGGATGGCATATTTACCTTTTAAATTTCTATTACCTATACATTTCGGTCACAATTTTAAGGTTTAATTCTCACTATTAATAAACCATTACCTACAACATTGCCTCAATAAACTATATGTATTGTGAATAGGTAGTAGTTATTGGGTAGGATCAGGGATGTACATATGGTCATGTAGAATATGTGCTTTATAAGTACTAGTAAACAGCCAATATGTTAAAAAGGGGCATGATAATAAGTTAACACTGGTTCCTAAAGTGTTGCCTAATTTTTAGTATTAATAGTCAGCATTAATTTAATGATATGACTCAAAAGTGAATGATCAAAATTTCTGAGAAAAAAATTAAAAGTAAGTAAATCAAATATACAATAATCATACAGTACATTTAAATGCCAATCTGGGAAAATAATCAAAAATAAATGCACCTAATCTATATTTACATTTATGCAACTTTTCTGGAGCCAAGTTCTAAGTGCTTTATTTATTGTTTGTTTGCTAAATAGTATGTAATTCTTGAAATTAAAATGCACTACTTGCAGAGAAAAACCTACTGTATCAAATCTGTGGGACCAAACTTTTTCCCAGGGAGAGATTTAAAGTTGCAATGATTTTGCTAAGGACCAAAGCATGCTCGCTACTGAAACGGAAAAGGGACTTTGCTCGATAGGAGCACTATTAACTTTTGAATGATTCAAAACCAGCAGTTAACTTGCTCTTATTATATAGCTTTTCTGAGTTCCTACAGATTGCTTCATACTTCCGGTGACAACTGAACTAGAAACCTCTATTAACTGGCCGGGTGACGTACAAGAGAGTGAGACATCCCAGAGACTATGCAGGCTGTCCTGACTTTTTGTGTGCCATTTCATCAAAGGGGAAGGGTTATCACAGCTTTTAGCCTTCCTTTTTTTTTAGTCTATTTTTGTTTTACTTCAGTTTTAATACATCTCGTCAAGGTCAGATTTAGTTGTGGAAACTATCTGGCCTGTCAGATATTTCATTGTTGCGAAGACTCTAATCTGTTTTTGTTTTATCTCAGTTTTGATAGATTTTGTCAAGGTCAGATTTGGATTTGTAAACTAAAAAGGCCTGTCTGATATTTCATTCAGACCAGGGCCAACTTGACCCGGAAACAAAGATTCCTAAAAAAAAAAAAAAAAAAGAAAAGAAAGAAAGAAAAGCATTGTGACTCATTTCTGTTTCTGTGATATTTCTATCTATGATTTCTGTATGGGCTGTTATGTACATTTACGTGCTGTTCATCTGTCTTTATGAATTGTACTTTTTCAGTGGCTTATTACTGGGTTTTAGGCCAAAGACCTTAAGGTAATAGTCCCATTGGCCCACTATGTAATATGTCCTGCGAGACAAAAAATGTTCTAGACAATGTTTAAAAAGACTTAAACCCCTCCAGACATGCTGATGAATTACATCCAATGCATCTAGGCAAATAAACAGTGAAGTAGTGGGTCTAGACATACACACAGTATGAAAATCCCAAAGAGATGCGAAAAAAGGCTATCTCTACCCAAATAATCCACAGTGCAATTTTTAGCTACATGCTACAAAACTGAAGACATGTTCGAAATGATGTAACCTGATACACAACAGTGCTGTAAAAGAGAAGTGCTATATAATGTAAACAAATGTTGACAGATGTTGTTAGAACAAAGCACTGTCCAGATGTACACCAGCACTGTGAGACTCAGTATGACACAACAGCTGCATCACAATGAATAGAAATTAGTTTAAGATTTAAAAAAAAAAGTTCCACAGTATACCTGACCAGCAATTTCTTTTGCTTTTTTAACAGTGTTCTCAGCAAACATTTAAAAAAAAATTCTCTGGGAAAGAAATGGAAACAAGCTTGGATCTTAGACAATGTTTTGGAAAATAATTGAATGGTTCTTTGTCAGTAAATCACTGTAAGGCGTCTGCTATACCGGGAAGGGATTTTTAAGAGCAGATCCTTTTGAGCAGGAACTCACATCTTAAACACACACTAAAAAAAGTCACTGTCTCTTTCCATGTATTTGAATTAGGAGTGTGAAAGTGTACGAAAGTACTAACTGTTTTTTGACTTAACAGCCATGTATATTGTCCTGAGGGGGGCGCCAATAAACTATCAACACATTTTCAAAGATAAAGACTTTGTGTAAAACGACCTGCATGATTCCAGATTACTGGGTTGTGTCAGTGATTACACTTGTCAACCAAGATAACTGAGCCACAGAATTCACCCTCATTCCCTGGTTAATTAGAATAATAAAATAAAAATGAATGTATTTGTTTATATGTATTTTCTTTATCTAAACACACACAAAATGCCAGAGACACACGGAAACACTCAACCTCTCTCCTTTCTCAGAACTATTACTCATGGAGGAGTTCCAAAACAATTCAGTGAAACTTCCAGGGGAAGAATATTCCTGTTGCTTTCTAGCAAACCTGTTTGATTGCACATTGATTGCCAAAGAGAACATGAGTTATACGCACAAGTTTCAGGAAATAACCAAGGCTTTAGGCAAAAATACCAGTGAAAGACAAGAAGTGAACAATAGAAAAATTTTAATTGAATCAAGTGTGATAGACATGAAGCTGTACAGTTTACCAAAGAAGCATTTATTTCATTTTTGATTTATTATTATTTTTAATGACCAGATATTATTTCAGTTAATTAAGTGGAACTACCACATAAATGCAAAAACAGCCTTTGAAAATCCATTCCAATGAGCGTATATTTCCTCGTCTTGAAATAATTTTTTTTACAAACAGTGAAGCATGTCATTCAACACACTCTTAATTTCATCAACTTCCTGCCTATAGTGAGCTAAGCGAGCTGCATATCTTTCAGCTGAGGTACTACTAGTGATTAACAAAACTTTCTCATCTGTTTAACCTGTACTCAAACCCCACCCGAGCTTCCTCAGGGCCTTCTGTGTGACCTTAATGACCTGGCTCATCTGGTTTTAAGTTACCGTTGTCTGAGTGTTTTCTCTGACCTTTAGCCTTGTTGAGAAGACCAGCAGCTTGCGTATACAATAACTGGTTAGACTTTACAATAAGTTGCTATTTGTTAAGATTAGTTAATGTATTAACTAACATTAACAAACATTGAGCAATGCATTTATTACACCATTTATTAATCTTTGTTAATGTTAGTTAATACAATTGCTCATTGTTTGTTCATGTTAGTTAATACATTAACTAATGCTAACAAACACAACTTCTGAATTTAATAATGCTTTAGTAAATGCTAAAATTATAATTAACTAAAATTAATACATTCTGTAGAATTAGAATTAGAATTAGAATTCTTGTTAATTCTTAGTTCATGTTTACTAACTAATGAACCTTATCGTAAAGTGTCACCCAATAACTTTACAGAAATGCTTAATTAACATTAATTATTGTACTATATATAATAGATATATATATAATTATTGAACATATATAAATTGTAATAACTTAATGTAGAAATAGAAAGTTCACCAAGGTTAACAAGCGGTATAAATCTTGTGCTTTCTGCAGCAGTGTTTCTTGATAACACATTTGTGGTTCAGTTACTGCTTTTGAAAGAATTGAATGAGGAACTGTTTGTATTATATAGAAGCGCATACTTCCTTCAAGAATTCTTCAGATGTAGACAGAAAGCTCTGACTATCAAACAGGCATCATTCAAATGACTCCCTCCCAGTCCTCATAGACTTTCATATCTGTCATATCAAAGCCAAGTCACATCCCTGTGATGTTTCATCAAAAGAATTTTGTAAAGTCACAGTGTAAAAAGTGAAATTCTGGATGCTCTGAGAACATTGAAGTTATAGTCAAATTGAAGCCGTGTAACCTACACTTCTGTAATTCATTTTGGTTATGGGTACGGAAAGTATTCTGTCCCCCTTAAAATTTTCACTCTTTGTTATATTGCAGCCATTTTCTAAAATAATTTGTTCATTTTTTCATCATTAATGTACACACAGCACCCTATATTGACAGAAAAACACAGAATTGTTGACATTTTTGCAGATTTATTAAAACAGAAAAACTCAAATATCACATGGTCCTAAGTATTCAGACCCTTTGCTGTGACACTTATATATTTAACACAGGCTGTCCATTTCTTCTGATCATCCTTGAGATGGTTCTACAACTTCATTTGAGTCCAGCTATCGGGGGAGAAGAGCCTTGGTGAGAGAGGTAAATATCACTGTGGCTAAGCTCCAGAGATGCAGTCGGGAGATGGGAGAAAGTTGTAGAAAGTTGACCATCACTGCAACCCTCCACCAGACGGGATTTTATGAGTGGAGTGGCCAGACGGAAGCCTCTCCTCAGTGCAAGACCCACATGAGTTTGCTAAAAAACACCTGAAGGACCCCAAGATTGTGAGAAATAAGATTCTCTGGTCTGATGAAACCAAGATAGAAGTTTTTAGCCTTAATTCTAAGCAGTATGTGTAGAGAAAACCAGGCACTGCTCATCATCTGTCCAATACAGTCCCAACAGTGGAGCATGGTGGTGGCAGCATCATGCTGTGGGGGTGTTTTTCAGCTGCAGGGACAGGACGACTGGTTGCAATCGAGGAAAAGATGAATGCGGTCAAGTACATGGATTTCCTGTACGAAAACCTTCTCCAGAGTGCTCAGGACCTCAGACTGGGCCGAAGCTTTACCTTTCAACAAGACAATGACCCTAAGCACAGCTAAAATAACGGAGTGACTTCACAACAACTCTGTGACTGTTCTTAAATGGCCCAGCCAGAGCCCTGACTTAAACCCAATTGAACATCTCTGGAGAGACCTAAAAATGGCTTTTCACCAATGTTTACCATCCAACCTGACAGAACTGGAGAGGATCTGCAAGGAGGAATGGCAGAGGATCCCCAAATCCAGGTGGGAACTTGTTGCATCTTTCCCAAAAAGACTCATGTCTGTATTCCATCAAAAGGGTGCTTCTACTAAATACTGAGCAAAGGGTGTGAATACTTAGGATCATGTGATAATTGTTGATGCATGTTTTTCTTTTTTAATAAATCTGCAAAAATGTCAACAATTCTGTGTTTTTCTGTCAATATGGGGTGCTGTGTGTACATTAATGAGGGGAAAAATTACTTTAATGATTTTAGCAAATGGCTGCAATATAACAAAGAGTAAAAAACGAGGGGGTCTGAATACTTTCCGTACCCACTGTAGAACACGACTTTGGACTTGGACTGTACTGATGAACATATTAAAACAGATAAGCTATGTTTTGATTGACCAAGCTGATGTGTGGTACATCACAATAATGTAAAATGTACTATCATCGAACCATTTGCAATTGTTGGGTGCCTTTACATCAGTTAATTAAAACATTTATTCTTAGTTTGTACTTTGTAAAATAACTTGTTAGATTGAAACCCCACTGCAGGAAAAAGAAAGACTTTACGTGTAACTAAAATGTGAAAGTACAGGATTTATCCATATTTGGTAATGTGGTAAAAGTGTAGCAAATTGAGCAGATTCCAGGACATTGATGTAAACACAGCTGCCAGGTGACACTTGCTTCTGAATATTCATCCCAGAAGAGTATGTCTTTTAATGTAGACAGGAACATTGCAGCTGGTCTAAAATTTTGCAAGACTACTGATTTCGGATTAATTTTGGGTAAAACAGAGACCATGCTTATACATTTAGCCGCAAAAAAGTGCAAAACTAAAAAATAAAAAAGCTAGAAAATATAGAAAACACTTTCCTTGTATTTTCAGAAGTTTATTGTTTGATTTATACATAAGGTATACATAATAAAAGATACTCTCTTTGCCACTAAGATATCTAAAATATACAAAACATATACAAAATTTAAAAAAAAATCATTGGTTTGTGATATTGAGGTAATATTGTGATATTGATTGACATGAAAACAAATAGCAGAATTATTAATAAATATGATTTTCTTTTCAAAACCAATTACTCACAGTTAAAGCAGTTACGTACAATTTCATGTTCAAGGGCATCACAAAAAAAAAAGAAAACGGATTAGAAAGAGGCCCAGATACCAATATGTAGTCCTTTTTGTTTTTCAGAACTCAAGTGACAAACAGGAACATCTATACGGCCCCTTTTAATTTCTTAAATGCACCATAGGTTTGTATCATTAGTTGTTTGCTGTGTCTTCAGTGGACTTCAGTAAAATAAAAGTGCTGATGAGTAATGGAGAGAAGAGGAAAAAGACAGACATGTTTGATGAAGGCATCACTCTCAAGCTGAAATAGGTTCATAGGTGTGGAAGTGAATGCCTTTAGAACAGGTGATCTTCATCACGGCCCCGTTTAGGCTTTCATCTGTTATCATTCGCAGCATTCCTTCTGCAATCAGAGATGGTCTGTAGATATAAACACAGACGCAACAAAATCATATTTCACATTTTTGTCACAAGTGCATGTTAAATTAGCACGTTTCAGCAAAGAATGTGGGGTTTATAAAGGAAAAAATGCAAAGTTAAGCATTTTTCTACGTTCTTGTTGTCATTTTTTACCTTCAAATTACTCATGCATCAAAAGTCTACAGTGTTTGAGGAAGATACAACAAATGTTTTAATGGGAAAAAATGATATAAAACAATCAGATACTCCACCAACACCACAAGAAGTGTGAAAAAAGTGGCAGTAATACTGTAGGTGATTTGTTGGGGTGGAGGAGTTTCATTTGATAAAATTTTAAGTGCATGTCAAAAAACCTGCAAGCAAAACATGGTCTGGAATCAGGTTTTTGCCATTATCTAGAAAACACTGTTGCTCTCTTCCAAAGCAAACTGTTTATTTTAAAGGACTGAATATAACAAACGAAGACGGTCTAATGCAGAAGAAACAGGTAGTTCAGTGGAACTGCTTACTTGAGAATGCCATACTTGTCCATGCGTTGCTTGAACTCATCTTTGTACTTGACAAACTTGCCCATTGTTTCCTCGTGCTCCACAGTGCGAAGGAGTTGCGTGTCCACGAAGGCTGGGCACAGCGTGTTGATCCTCACTCCATAATTGCCCTGTTCAGATGCGTCCTGCCGACAACAAAACGTGTCCAAACACGGTCAGCCTAAATTACACACACAGCGCAAAGAATGTGTCAACACACAGGGGTGAGAGATCCTATCTGTGAGCAAACACAACTACTCTCTCGGAGGGAAAAAGCTGGGCTGTGCTGGAACGCATCATATTTCAGTGAACACATTTACATATGGTTCCAGTAAACTTTGCTTATGGTAAACTGGCGAGACAGGATATGTACTCACTGCAATGGCTCTTGAAAATCCAATCACCCCATGCTTGGTCGCTGTGTATACTGGCTGGTGAGGAGAATGGAGAAATGCTAGGAGGAAACAAAACACATACTAATTCCAAAAGAGCAATATGTCGTAAAATATAGGCTACATAACATATATTTCTTCCTCTAGAATGCAAAATGAACACTCTTAAAGGAACTTTAGAGTCCAAAAAATCACCATAAAAGTAGCATCAGTGAATGTTTTTTTTTAGTTAACAAATCTGTTCTCCTCCTTGGCTCAAGATTATTAAGCAATAACGACTAAAATGTGATTTTTGAAACAGACACAATCAGCATGGCATTGTATGTAAAAGAGCAGTGTGAAGATTCTGCAGAATATCAAATTTTTTGTTCCACATATAAAAAAAAAGTTTAGAAAATTTTGGAGAAGAGTTCATGACATTATTATTCCATTTGGTTGAATGAAGGGGTTTGTAACCAGGGCTGCGATTCTACAGTCAGTGATTTAAAAGAGCAAGGTTTCAAGCCTGTGAATGATTTCCAATACCTTCGTCATGGAAAATCTCTGGATCTTCCAAGGCAAAGGATTTCTTTTTTAATTCACGCATGAAAATCCTAATGGCTCTTGAGTATGTTTAAAGTGAAACAGCTCTTTGGAAACATGCAGATTTCCTAAACTAATGTTTTAAACTTTATAGAGCGGTTTGGTGCTTTATGGACTCATATAAAAGTAAAACATTCTGTGGAAAAGTCATCTGCATTTTCCTCTGTTGTCTAATAATATATGTGTGTGTCTACAATGTTGAATTTATACTTTATCTTATGTGGAAGGTTATTGGAAAAGTCAAACGGAACAATGTTTCCTTTAGTGTTCAGGCTTTGTTATATTAAACAACATTTACAAGCCACATCAAACCAGCCAAGGACGCCAGGGGCAAATAGCTAAGACAGTATTTAGAATTAAACAGTTCTTGTGTGTTCTGGATGAACAAATCTAAGCACAACATTAACTCATGCAGTGAATAACCCACTTTTGCATAAAAGAAGGCTCTGTTTCCCATTCTGGCTGTATTAACATCTTCAGAGAGTCATCATGCTTTCTTGTCTGTAAATATTTTAATTAAGGGGTAAGATCATCATAGAAACTAAACCAAACAAAGATGTCATCCTAAAAAGACACATTTCCATTCAGCATAGTTAGGTATTTCTGCATAAATCCACCAACTTCCTCTCTATATGCTCAAAAACTAGACATAAGTCTAGACATAAAAGGTTAAGACTAGTCTTAAAAGTTAGTCAGCTAAATTTTTCTTTAAGACTGGTCGCAGTTTTTTAAAATACTGTTACATAAAAATGTATATTAGTCTAAGGTAAAAAAAAAAAACCCAAAAAAACAACAACAACATATTACTCTTGGCTAACTGCTAGTTAAGCACTTAAGACACTGTCTTAACATGAAGGCTAAGTTTATGCAGCTGGCACAAGATTACTTTTGCTTTATGTATCTGTTCTATGTAAAAGTTTGTGGACAAATTATGATTATATAATTTAGATTATATTTATAATGTTCTATTTTTAGCTACATGAGGTTTCATTAAGTATAGCACCTGTCTCAGGGCAGCCTAGTTCATTCTTCAACAGTTTAAAAAGTTGCTTACAGCAATAATAAGAACAAGTACAGGTACAATAAATAGTTATTTTCGTTTAAAAAAAACTTTCTAAATTATTAGTTTCTGGTAAATATTCGTATATATTCAATACTGACGCAGAGGTGAAGGGGACTGAATCAGGTCCATATTTTAACTTAATCTTAAAGGGACAGTTTGCTAAAAAAAAAAGACCTTCAGGTCATCCAAGATGTAGATGCGTTTGCTCATCAGAAAAGATTTGGAGTTATTCAGCATTGCATCACTTGCTCATTAATTAATTTTTTGCTTCAGTGAATGGGTGCCATAAGAATGAGAGCCCAAACAGCTGCTAAAAGCATCATCGTAATCATCCAGTAACCCATGTGACTCCAGTCCATCAATTAAAATCTTGTAAAGTGAAAAGCAAAAAACAAATCGATAAAGACATTTAAATTTAAACCACTGCTTCTGAATAAAATATCACTTCATAAATCCATTGTTTGTTCCTCTAACATCAAAATCCATGCACTGACATTTTATATCTCACAAAATGTAAATCTCTTGATTTAGATTGACAACTTTTTACAGGAGAAAGCAATATTATGGATAGATGACTTGTAATTCAGTCAGAAGCAACAGTTCGAAGTTAAAAAGGTTTTGATGGATTTGCTTATTATAAAAAACAACTTTTTGCTTCATAACACATAACTTCGTACAACAGATGGACTGGAGTTGTGTGGATTACTTGGATAAATACTCTTGGATTATTTTTATCAGGTGCTTAAACTCTTCATTCTGACGGCACCCATTCACTGCACAGCTTCCACTGGTGAGCAAGTGATGCATTCTTCACTGCTCTGATGAAGAAACTAACTCATTTACATATCGAGTAGCCTGAGGGTGAGTACATTTCAGCACATTTTCATTTTAGGTGAACCATTGCTTTAACATTTGTTTCTGGTTATAATTAATGTAATGTACTGTGTGGTTAATCCCAAGATTCCATGCAATAAAAATATTGTTTCCTAAACAAAAGTTCAAGCAAACCAATCTCTAGAAACTGAACTACAAAGTGAGAGTTGTTCCAGTCACAGAGAGGGGTAATCGCCTGTGTTTCATCAGTTACAGAAACCTGAGAGGCAGTGAGGAAATAAACCATCCTTTATCCCATCTTAGTTAGGAATGAAAAGGCTGTTGCAAATCCCAGTGTAAAAACCTGTCTAGAGTGTGTTGGGGGTTATAAGAAGTTCATTGTCAGCCAGGCATGACTCATCATCCAGACTGTACACAAACACACATACATATAATAATACTCATATCTTCAAAACGCTGCCCAGATTCAGTTTATCTATGTCTCAACAGCTCAGTGGCACCAAAACATGATGACAGATGGATAAACTGATAATAGTTTTGCTGCTTGATTTTTTGGCATCTTTTGGGGTGCTTACATAAAAAGCTGGTGAACTTGGTTTTGCTTGGGTATTGTTAGAGTAGTCACAGAGGCAGAAAAAAAGGGGTTTAAAATATGAAGTTAAGCTATAGGGTGAACAAATCTTGTCCTGGCTTTCTAAATTGCAACAAATGTCTTGGGGTTTTGGTTTTGACTTGATTTTTCCATGTATTGAGTTAAAAGTTTGACCAATACAGACATTTTACATAATCGACCAACAATGGCAAGCAAGAAGGTGGGACCTACTGTACTGATCAAAGTAATGCAAATCGATAGAAACACAAAGGCCAAAACCTTGACATTTTAAGCAGTCTAAAAATCCAGTGTAGAGCATCTGGGGAAAAAGAGGACAAGTGGTCACCTTAAGTAGTGTCCAAGTAATATAATGTAAATAATTAATGTGAGACCAGTAATTATATTCCAGCAGCTGTTTGAATGTTTCCTTAAGATTTTGTTTATTTCATGCTGGCTCTTCTTCGATGCAGTGGTTTTGGACACCTGCTGGTGTGGCTGCATTAAGCTTGTTTATCAAATGTTACTGCACTGCACTATATGGTCATATTCGCACTAAACCTTTGTGTTCATTCAGTAGTCCACGTGGTGGCACCCATGAAGGAGCAACACACTTCATGTAGAAGCTGCCTTATCTTCTAACGTGATTGTATATAATTTGAATTTGAAGTGATATAAATTTTATTTTGTGTAAAACAAAAACTGCATTTATAAAAGAAGACAGTTTTGTAGGTTTACGTGTCTATATTGTGCAAGCTCTATCCCTATTATTATGAGTTCATGCATTCTTAAAACAAGGTGTGTCCAAATCACCTTGCAAAATGTTTCGCATCTTAATTCTTTCGCATCTTAATCATCAAGCAAGTCAATCATCAAGTAAATGCACAGTATTTATTATGGAATGTATTACATTAAGGCATAATAATTGTGCATGTGTCATTTTTCAACAGTAGGTACAGATCCTTGGCAACAGAGACAACAGCAGCCGTTTAACCAGGGCAGATATATTTGCTTTAGTGTGAGCAAATATTTGACTCACTCTATAGTCCAAAAAATACTGTTATGTAACCTTCTTAAGTACAACACTCTATACAGCCAACAAAACATGTAGGGTCATTTTTTCAAAGCATGCACAGTTATCAGTATCTTACCTGCCATAGATGAAATGTTGATGATAACCCCTCCTTCTTTTCCGTACTCTTTACTCATGTGTTCTAGTGCTAAATATGTCCCCTGTATGACAGATGTCTGAGAAAGACAACAGTTGTGTAAAACCGCTAGCACATAGTGAACAGATGTGTTCTATGAGAGTGAGATTATGTTGACTTTGACCAGCTATTATAAACAAACACGTAATTACGCTGCATCATGTCCATTATGAATTTACTCTGCAGAGCATGATTGATTGAAAAGATCTGTAGATAATTTCATTCAGTGCTTGTGTAGGCCTACAACTGCCATATAATGGTGTTCTTTCAACTTCATATTGTGTCTTTTGGACTGGAAGCAGGGGGTGGAGTATTTTTACTGAATTTGTAACTCCTATCCTAAAGTGTGGTTGAATGTTGTGGCCTAAAGCACCAAACGTGAGCCACTCTCAGCTGTGTAAATCATAAGATGTGTACAATGATATGAGGTTAAGTTGAAATACAAGAGTTTGGCATGACCTATCCATTTTTCCCCCCTCTCTCTCTCTTACAGGTTGGATCTCGAGCATAATGTTTTTTAACTTACCAAATTTACTTCAATGGTCTTTTCCCAGTTCTTCTCATTGTTGATTCCGGCATTATTGATGACAATATCCAACCGACCAAACTTCTCAACAGTGCTTTGAAAGGCATCTAGTGAAAGAAAGGGTTTTCATTTATAATAATCAATCACAATGTTTGCAGTAGTGCCACTTTTGACACCAGTATAAATTGGCTGTGTATTAAAACCAACTGAGCAGTCCGGCTAGTCATTTCGCAGGCTTTTGAAACTCAGCCAGTGTCAGACTGCATGTGCCCTTACCTGACTTGCAGCTGCAGCATTCCACAAAGAAACATTTAATTAAACTCTTAGGTAAGTGTGTCTTTAGAAACAAGTTTAACAGGAATGAACAATCCCTGCACCACCGACCCATAAACTCTTGTCTTGGAGAAATAAAGCAACCTAACAAAAGGCTATACACGCTTGGGGTTAAAACTTCAAAAAACTCTGTAACATTCCTCAGTGATGACCTGAGGGGCCTATGGGTGTCTATTATGGCCTAATTCACTTTCCAAACAATGAGACACAATAACAGTTTAGAAATAAGATGCGCAGCACATACAGGTGCACAATATAAAGTTGGTAATTGTTTAGCTCTGAGAAATCTATTTCAAAGTGTGCCAGACCAAGAAGACATTACACATTTCCTAACTATAAAAAGTATAAGAAGTAAAAAAAAATGTTTTACCTCTAAGTTTCCCCGCGTCAGTCACGTCACATTGGATAAAAATACAGTTATCTTCTCCAAACTGGCCATCTAGATCACTTTTACATTCCTCTCCCACAGACTGGTTCAGATCTACCAGTGCAACCTGAATTTTCAGAAAGTAAATTAATAACGCAATGCTAAGACAGATAATTAAGTGAAGACGCAACGATGCATGATAAAATAAAAGATAATCGCCCCAAACATACAACTAAACTAGCAAGTTTTCCCAATTGGATTTATCCGCAAAGTCCATTTTAAAATAGAAATCTGACAAAGCGAAACCTTCGCCCCATTCTCCAGGAGATGTTCCACCCCGGCTCTTCCGATGCCTTGTGCGCCGCCGGTGACCAGAGCCACTTTCCCGTGGAGACTCATGCTGCTCACCGCCGAGAGCAGCGCGCACTGCTTTATGTAGGCGTACAGTCAGAAGGGGGCGTGTAGATAAGTATTACTACAGTTAACACAGACGGCCAAGTGTCGTTTTACAAACTGTCATTTACACCAAAGAGAAGATTACTAACAGTTTAGTGAGCGCTCCTCGCGTTCGTTTTTTAATGCCCTCGGCGGCAGTCGAACAGTGTACAAGTACACACAAGCAGAGTGAGGGAGTAAATAAACGCACCTAAATGAACAGGAGACAAAGGATGCTTTTATAAACATCTTTATTTTTTCAGTTTTTCCTTCTTCAGTAAACATATGAAAAGAACTTTACACTTTACATTACAGCGTTTATGTTAACGCAGCCTAATTACTGACCAATTAAAAATATAAAATTTCAACACATTTCGTTAGTATTTTAACGGTTCCACTAGCAACACGTACTTGTGTAACACGGACACTGTAAAGTAAAGTGCTGCCAGAAGTATTTACAGCTGTACACAGAACATACGCGCCTCACCTCTTATAATTGCAGAGGGAACACTGACTGCTGGTCCAATTCACACTGAAAATGAAGTAAAACAGACTCGCGTTCATGCATAACATTTAATAATGTTTGTACAAAATCAATTACAAATGCTCTTGCGTTACACTGTAAACGTCCATGAACGTCTTGTGTCCTTTCCATGATGAATGTATGTGCCAAATGCTGATGTTAGTGTTCATAACACAGCAGCACTGCTCTATTTACTCTTAGGAATGTGTTTGATCATTTGTGTGGCACAGTTTTCAGCAGATGATCATGAAAAGAAAAGACACTACACCCAGACAAGGAGCAAAGCAAACAAGGTCTAAGAATGTCTGGTCCCAGTATTTGAACAGTGTTTATAAGTGAACAGTTAATTCTGAATTTCGACAAAATAGATATCGGTGATACATATCAAGTGTAAGTAAAATTTTTCCCATGACATGTTTTTAAATATATTTGCAGTACCTTAGGAATATCATTCTCTCTTAGGATCATTTAATAACATCTATTCAGAATTCATAGTCATACAATCACCATACATGCAGTAAGATTAGTTCCAAACCGCTCAAATTGTGTTCTTGAGGACTGCACTGACTGCAAAGTTGTCCCAACAAGCCCTCTTTGACTTAATTTCTTTATACATGAATTTGCAACATGTGGGAAAGCGTTCACTCCAAGCTGCATTATTTTGCGGTGGCATCATTAGTTTGAAATGACTAGCAATGGTTTTCGAACAATGATGCTTTTGTTTGAGAAAAACTTGAAGGATGGTTTCAATTTCTTTTATGGTTACCGGCAGTACGCTACCCATTAAGGTTTTCAAAATGTGTTTCCTTGAAGCAGTTTATGTGAAAGTATAGGCTAGTTGTAAACACAATAGTCTTCTCTGCTGGTTCAGTGTCATTCTTGAGATTTAGCTCAGAATGTTTTTGGCCTGGATGCTGGTATCTAGAGCTGGTCAACAATTAGGTTGGGACAAAATGATCGAGGATACATTACGCTGACCAAGTGCTAATAAAAACTAGTCAACTCTTCCTTATAAAATGAATCAGCATTAGTAGTTTGTGTTTGGATGATTTCTGCTCTTGCGCTTTTGCCATTTTTAAGTAGCTGTATATCAAAAATACAACACAGAACACTGGCAGTAAAGCTCTAAGACAAAAGTCGACAAAACCAGTGCAAGACACACACATCTGTCACTATGAGGGGCTGTAGTCAGTATTGGACTGTGCTTCTGTGTGTGTATAAGTGCTGACCACTTTTGTTGCGGGACAGGTGTGTCAGAGGCCCTACGGATGCCTATCCATTGCATAGTGTGTGCAGTGTCTTTGTATGGGTGTACAATACTAACAAACTATTGAAATCCTTGACATCACAGTTTTTCATAGTCATTTTAGCATAGATCTTGGCAGGAAACGTTGCGCTTGAGTAATAACATCAGAGTTCATTGATGTAGCTTTGCTGTGTTACTTCCATACCTCCCAAGGTGCGACACGCCATGTTCCATCTATGGCTTATGCACATCCTCGTGACGTAAGATTTTGTAAAGAACCCAATAGAAAATATTGAAAAACAGAAAGGCCAGTGGGAATCCGGCACGGGACACAGTGTCGATCTTCTTGGCTCGGTCGATGAAGAGTTTTCTCATCTCCTCATGACTCTTGCTGGCAGTAAGGGCCGGGTCAGAGGGAGTTGTGGCTGCATTATTAGCAGCTTTGGGCAAGGCTCCATCTTTGCCTGTGTTGGGCGTGAAGCTTAACCGGCTCTCCTGCACATCCTCCTCCTTAGAAAAAGGAAAGGATGCAGAAAGAGAAGCAATCAAGACTCTAGCACTCCTACGCTCATAGAAACTGTTGCTTCCCTTTTAAGAGATTCGTTGAAATAAGATAATGTGAACAATAAATTGCAGTAGTAGCACTTAGCTTTTATGATGACCATTTTAAATGACTTATGGGGAGTTTTTGCCAAACTACTGCCTTGCTGGCCTGCAAATGTTAAACCTTAGTCAAAGAGCTGAGAAAAATGTAAAAATAAAATGAAATAAATAATTATATAAATAGATATTTTTAAATATATTGACCGGAAATGTTGTAGCATGCAACTGATATTAATTGAATGCATCAAGACCATATGCATAGTCATCAAGACATGTAAAGCACATTTAATAGAAATATACTAAAGCAGAGTTTATTGTCCAATAAATGGATTAAATATACAAAAATATAAAAGCGTTTGGGTTTGATTAGGCTTTTTATGATTTCTGTAAGAAGCCTTTATGCTCATGGTTTTAAAAGCAGAGTAAAACGGTAATATTGTGAAATAAGGATTTAAAATAACTGTTTTCTATTTGAATATTTCGTAAAATTATGTTTATTCTTATTTATTAAGCAAAGCAGAATTGTTTGCAGCCATTATACTTAAGTGTCATATGGTCTAAATCTTGTTATTAACAAACTACAACCTTTGCCTCAGTAAACTCCCTTGCTACTTATTAATAGCTAGTAAGATAGTTGTGAAATGCAGGTATTGGATAAGATTAGTCATGAAGGTTATGGTTGTGCAGAATATGCGCTTAATAAATGCTAATAAACAGCCAAAATGTTAATAATAAGCTAATATGTTAAATGTATACTCCTACATTTAATAGCAGATTATATGTAGAGGCCATAAAATGCTATAATTAATATTGACACTGACAGAGATGAAGTGCTGTGCTCTCTCTTTACCCTGTCATTGGATTTGTCGAGTTGGCCCATTGATCCGTAAACTGGCTCGGCACTGCATAGGTCATTGATACGACGCAATGACTCGGTAAGCTCCTCATCAAATGTTTGATCAAAAGTCTTTCAGCACAGCAGGGTGATTGAAGAGAGAAGGAAACACAAAGCATGCAAACCAATAAAACATAATGGCTCTCCACATGCAGGATATCATGCGATGTAAACAAATTAATTAATATTAACCAATGAGTGGCATTCGAAAATAATAGTATGGGAATGTTACAAGAAATTAAAATGCATGTGTATTATTTTGGAATTTAGTGATTTTCTGCCTGAACTGCTTGCACATGCATTTTACAATGGCTAAGATTTATATAATGAAGTTAGTAATATTCCAGCTGCACAGTGCTGCAAACGCCATAAGGGTGCACTGACTACTTCTGTCCTCTAGGAGGCAGTGTTGTATATGTGTAGGCCTAACAGTGAAGTGCCTTGTGTGATTCCAGTGTAAATAAATGCTACTCTAGTTGATTATTTCAACTTATAGATGCAAATGACTACATTTTACTGTATTATACAATCAGTAATATAATAATATAGTAAACGGATAACCGGGTGTTGATTTTACATGTTTTTACATGACATTACATGTTTTTTGAACATAGAACATCATAAGCTCCTAACATCAACATTCCTGCCAAAACATGCACATTCAGTCAGTTAAACTGTGTTTGGCTGTGTGTTTAGAATTTATCTGAGCAGAGTCAAAAAGGAGCAGAAACTCTTCACTTACTGGCAAGTCCAGTAACAGTTTCCCCTCATACAGGGTAAACTTCTTTTCTTAGGATTTCGAATCAAATTCACTTTTTGTTTTAGTGCTTTAAACATTATTGGGTTCTCTCTTCAGGAGTGATACTGTCCAATTAAATTTTTGCGACTGTTGTCTCTTTTAAAAAATGAATATTTTGCTTTATTTTTATTTCTTTTTTACTTATCTTTTTTTTTTTTATCTAAATCTTAATGTTTTGAGAAGATATTCAGGCTATTGCTGTGGTCCTGTTTGGATTGTATATATGTCAATACATATGTAAATATGATAATATTATATGTTTTAAATTTATAAATAAATCTGCTTATGAAATAAATGGTCGTTTTTTATCATTAATTGAACTTGACAAAGAATGTGTCTGATATTTAAAAAAAAACAAAAACAAACTACATATATTTCAAACTTTTGCTGGCACGATCATACATACAACTCTAACTTTTAAAAATTTTAACATGTGTTTAACATTGTTTATTTGTCAATGACTCTTTCTAAAGTTTAAGTCGTTGCTCCATTAGGAGGCGACAAGTGTCTTATAAGCGAATCACTGAAAAATTCATTCACTCGATTCATTCAAAAAGGTGATTCATTCTGGAATGAACAAGCGACTGAGCGAGTCATTGAATCATTCATTGAGTTGATTAGTTCAAACAGAGCATCAAACAACAATAGTGTTTTACTTGGTGTGGTGCTAAATCAAACTGTTTTCTTTCGCAGAGTAAGAACAAAGAAGGTAAATCACAACGTTGCGTCTATAATGTAAGTTCTTCCCGTAAGAGTGGGCATGACCATTTGTAAATGTAGGTTAAGTTAATGTGTCGCTTCCAGCTAATTTTATTTTTTAGCTAGCCGTACAAAACACTCCGTTTTATGGCTTGATATTTTAAACTGGTTTGTCTTACAACACTGTTTAAATGTATCATCACGATTATTAACACACTGTTTACTGCACATTGTTTTTCTTCTTTTTATTTCCCTACAGTGCCTAATGAACTGGAAGTCTCGCGCATACAGAACACGGCTTACTGCATTGGAAAATAAGGTAACGTTGGACAACGTCAGACCAAGTCACGCTTGCAGTCGTGTTGTTTTCCCAAAACACTGCAGTTACTTGCATCACTTGGCGTGCGCCAGCACTCATGTAAACACTTCCTGCAAAACTTGTTTTCAATTTTATGATTTTGATGTATATCGGGCAAAATGACACTCAACACTCGTTCTTGACAAAAGACGGGGCTGCAATTTATCTTTTCATAAATGTTGGTCCGGTCCGTACCTTGCCAGACTTCTTCCTTTTCCGTCGGAACCTTAAGAGGTCTTTGTGTTGCCGTGAAACAAAGTTGACTGCAGCATACTCCAACAGGGCAGAAAAGACAAATAACAAGCACACAGCCATCCAGATATCAATTGCCTTCACGTAAGACACCTGCATGGCAGAAAGACACAAACACATCCGTTCTCATATACCTCAGTTAGCCTTTGCCTTTTCGTTTCAGCCTTCACAACAACATTGTGTTACATAACTCAATGTAACATTTATGAGTTTTTAATATGCAATACACACTGCATGCCTGCTTTCACACATGAATGCACTTTGCACATTCCACTCTGAGCTGCATTAATAAATGATAACTGAGAATGAAGGCCTGAAAAAGAGATGTGTAGAAGTGCTAATAGAACTTATATCCTTATACTGATTAGTGATGCAGAACCTTAGTTACAAATGTGAAAAGGGCCTTGCTTTTATACTGTATGCACTCTGACCTTAGGTAAAGATGTCCTGGATCCAGAGCTCTGAGTTGTCATCGTCAGCACTGTGGTGATTCCCAGGGCAACACGGGCTGGGGCAGCATCCATGTTGATCCAGAAGGAGACCCAGGACAGGATGACGATGAGCAGACTGGGAATGTACATCTGGATCAGGTAATAGCCCATCTGTCTTTCCAGGTGAAAACGTACTTCGATGCATGTGAACTTGCCTAGCAAAAAGAAATATGAGGTCATGTGTCATCTGTAGATGAGGATTTATGCTTCTACGATCTGGCAGGTTTGGTTAGTTTATGGTTACTCTTTTCTTGCTGTAGATACAATGGTGGTGCTAAGACGTTACGATGGTGTGTTGGGGAGCACAGGCCTCTTCATAGACTTCATCTAAGCTGCTGAGGATACTTGAATTTTAATTTTATTTGGTGACACTTTATTTTATAGTCCACTTTAGACATTCTACTAACTACATGTCAACAGTAGGCAATGGAGACGCCTGTTACCTTTTATTTTCAAAGGAAAAAGTCCCCTGTGGGATCAATACCAGTGCTTTGTGCGTGAATGTCATGTCCCAACAAATGAAGTATCACCCATTTGTTTTCCTAAATTGTCATTCTGAAAGCGCTTCATGGCACTCTGTAAGGCTAATTGCTAAACCTACCATTATCCTGTTTTCACTGATGCTGCCTTCACATGCTACCAGAATGATCACAAATAGCAATGTGGTAGTTAAGTTGCGTATAAGCAATATGAAGTAATAGCAGCTTGTAATAGCTTTGGTACCATGAGACCAGCTATGTTGTTATTTTTAGTGTGCTGTGCTACTCATCTGTAGCCTGGGCCCACTCTTACTTCCTTTGACGCTACTTTTTTTTTCACGAGCAAAGTTAGTCTGGCCAAGCTGCCGTTTTAGAGCATTTCAGTTCCCAAAAAAATGGGAACCAATGAGAAACAAGCTTCCCAGAAGGCGGGTAGTAAGGTAGCGTGGCCAGACTAAGCTCCTATGAGCTTAATAGTCACGGAAGCCAGACTATCTCATCTGTGTAATTCAAACGCAAATTTATTATGAACAGTACAATAAGATGACTTACTTTAAAACTGTATATGTTCTGTAAAAATAACAGGCTTGTGCTGATAGTGGAATGTTTATTTGCAAAGGCCAGTACTGGAGCTTTAGCTCTTAAAGCTCTGCCCTTTTTTGAAGAGGGGGCTGGGAGCTTCAGCTCATTTGCATTTAAAGGGACAAACACACAAATGACAAATGAAAGTTTCTCTCATACCCTAAAAGTGGCAATTTGAAACAAGCTAACTTCTGGGGACACAGAGTGGGGCACAGGTCACTTGTAAAAGCTTTTTCTACCCTGATTTAACCCATAAAAGTAGTAAGTTTAAGGCTGAGAAATGGACTTTTGCGTTTGGACGGGTTAAATTCCTTGTATGTGTCCACCATACATGGTCACACGTCACTTCACTTAAATTATGGAATTTGCGAGACATTGTAAAAAAAAAAAAAAAAGTAAATATTTATTTCATATGTTGTTGGTGAAGAGGTATTAAAGACGGTTATGTTTATATACAAAATCCACATGAAAGGTAGAGAGCACCTACTTAAAAGGTCTGAGAGCTTTCAGCTGCAGTCTGTCTTTTTGTTCTCTGCTACTGAGCCTTTTCATTTCTCAAAACAAATTTCTGCAAGGCTTGTCTTTCCTGAAAAGCAGGGAGATGGCTTTCACTATTTCTGTCTCTTTTGTTCCAAAGTCCCTGGGAGATTTTGCTTGGTAATATCCCACACTGCTCTGCTCTCTAGCTGGAGTAGACTTGGAGAAAAATAAATACACTTAATCTCAATAAATGAATGAGACATCTATAAGCCTATAGATGTTTATTTAAAGCCACATATTGTTTGCTTAAAACAACAATGTAATATTTAATATGTGCCTAAACAAATATTTGTTAAGGAGTCGTGTGTTTGACACAGTAAGTTTCCCTCTGGAATGTACCTTCTACACTCAAACACACACTAATGCAAACACACTTCTAGTCTCTTTGGGAGTTTGGATGGTTGGAGCTGTCAACACTGTAGTTGAGGTGACCTGAGAATAAAACCCCTGAGAGACTAAGTGAGAGAGGTGAGAGAAACAACAACAGAGAGGAAAGAAAAAAGAACAAAAACCAGGAGACAGTCTATGTTATGGAGCCTGACAGCATCTAGCATTCACAGGACAGAAGTGGGATGTGCTGCAGGCCCAGGAAACAACACAGCCGAATGAACCATCCTGGGATATAACAGTGGAATGTAGACTAATGGATTTAATTTACCTGCTCGGTTTCATTGAGCCCATTTATATACAGTGGGGCACAAAAGTATTTATTCAGCCACCAATTGTGCAAGTTCTCCCACTTAAAAAGATAAGCGAGGCCTGTAATTTTCATCATAGGCATACCTCAACTAGAGACAAAATAAGAATGAATTTTTAATGAATTTGTAAATTCTTTTTTGATGAATTTTTTTAATGAATTTGTAAAATAAGTATTTGGTCACCTACAAACAAGCAAGAGAGGCTTTAAGAGGCTCCCCTGTCCTCCACTCGTAACCTGTATTAATGACATCTGTTTAAACTTGTTATCAGTATAAAAGACACCTGTCCACAACCTCAAACAGTCACACTCCAAGACCAAAGAGCTGTCAAACGACACCAGAAATAATATTGTAGACCTGCACCAGGCTGAGAAGACTGAATCTGCAATAGGTAAGCAGCTTGGTGTGAAGAAATCAATTGTGGGAGTAATTATTAAAAAAAGTAAAACATACAAGACCAATGATAATCTCCCTCGATATGGGGCTCCACGCAAGATATCACTACGTGGGGTCAAAACTCCCAGAACCACACGGGGGACCTAGTGAATGACCTGCAGAGAGCTGGGACCAAAGTAACAAAAGCTACCATCAGTACCGCAATGCAGTGCCAGACGTGTCCCCCTGCTTAAACCAGTACATGTCTAGACCTGTCTATAGTTTACTAGGGAGCATTTGGATGATCCAGAAGAGGATTGGGAGAATGTTATAAGATCAGATGAAAACAAAATATAACTTTTTGGTAAAAATTCAACTTGTCGTGTTTGGAGGAGAAAGAATGCTGAGTTGCATCAAAAGAACACCATCCCTACTGTGAAGCATGGGGGTGGAAACATCGTTTTTTTCTGCAAAGGGACCAGGGGCCTGTACCATGATGGTGGCTAAACAATCTCAGAGTTACAGGATTAGTTTTGGGTTAACAAATCCAAACCGATGCCATCAGGCATTATTAGCACCATGATGAAGCTCATCAACTTTCTTAGTTAACCCAGGCTTGATCCTGAGTTAATGTAGCACGTGCACATGAAAGTGTGACATCAGCAATAAGCAGTCAATCACATGCTTTTAAACTTTCATTCACTTCTTGTGAGAGAGTCAGGTTCACTACCAAAGATTAAACGATTGAGCAATACAAGGAGTTTAATCACATTTACACAGCAAGATGAAACAATCTTTTAATGAAAGAGGAAAACCTAAGAATGAAAAAATAAATAAATAAATGAAAACTTGCATGTAAGATTTATTATCTATGTTTAGATTAATTTAAAAGCCTATTACTATTAAACTAAACTGGCTTGTGTAATAGATTAAGGTAATAATAATTATATATATAATAATGGTTAAATAATAATAATAAATAAAGTAATTCTAAAAAAAGGAGCAGGTTAGCCGTGCAGCGCAAGTTACCATGGCAATTAACACCAATTGAAGTGGAGTTTCTTTCATGGTACCTAAAACCCAGGATTTGTGCAAACTAATCCTAAACTTACCTGGCTAGCCAGCCAATCCGGCTTCATGGTACAGGCCCCTAGATGACTGATCCGTGTAAACGAAAGAATGAATGGGGCCATGTATCGTGAGATTTTGAGTGAAAGCCTCCTTCCATCAGCAAGGGCACTGAAGATGAAACGTGGCTAGGTCTTTCAGCATGACAAGAATCCCAAACATATCACCCGGGCAATGAAGGAGTGGCTTCGTAAGAAGCATTTTAAGGTCCTGGAGTTGCCTAACCAGTTATCCCCATAGGAAATCTTTGGAGGGAGTTGAAAGTCTGTGCTGCTCAGTGACAGCCCCAAAACATTACTGCTTTAGAGGAGATCTGCATCGAGGAATGGGCCAAAATACCAGCAACAGTCTGTGAAAACCTTGTGAAGACTTACAGAAAACGTTTGACTGCTGTCATTGCTAACAAAGGGTATATAACAAAGAATTGAGATTAAATTTAGTTATTTACCAAATACTTATGTTCAACCATAACTTGCAAGTAAACGTTAAAAAATCCTACAATGTGTTTTTCTTTATTTATTTTAATTTTTTTTCTCGTTTTGTCTCTCATAGTTGAAGCCTATGATGAAAATTACAGGCCTCTCTCATCTTTGTGAAAACTTTTTCAGGTGACTACCTCTTGAAGTTCATCGAGAGAATGCCAAGAGTGTGCAAAGCAGTAATCAGAGCAAAGGGTGGCTATTTTGAAGAAACTAGAATAT
>JAUYWG010000031.1:7666561-7693370 GCA_034779775.1 Enteromius afrohamiltoni
CTCTGAGTAATAGTTACCTCTCTTTCAGAAACAGGCTTGAGTTACCCTGCTTTCTCGGGTTTGACAAACCTGCCTTTATGAAATAGAAAACTAAGAGTTTCTCTTATCTCAGGGTTAACAAACTCTTTTTCACTTAACTTTCATGCAATTTTTTTGCATTTTTAAGTTTTTATTAATTTTTTTTATTATTATTTTTCAGTTTTAGTTAACGGAAATAACACTGTTAAATGTATAAAACCATGCTAGGATATATATTTGTGACTAAGAAGGAAGATCTTTTTTTCCTCTCTGTCATATAGAAACAATACTGACATGCTCTTAGATTTGTTATGAGACATTCAAAAACAAAAACTCTCAAATGTAACTTACAGCTCACAGTCCATAAAAGTTATGTGGATCAAATAACACAGTTTTATATATGCCATAGTATTTAGGATATTTGCCTAGAAGCCTGCATGAAGCTTGCATGAGTAATGAAGTCAGAACCTCAACAAAAAGCTTTGAGACAGATTTACAATAATCTGAAACTAATAAAAGCTGAAATAATTGTTAAAAATGAATCTGAAGAGAGATTGGAACTGCTACTTTTTGACAACAATAGTTCAGACTTTTAGGAATTTACTATGTATAGTCATACCGAATTTGCCTGAAAGCAACTAAGACGAGCAGCCACTAATAATGAATGGAAGGTGACAGCGCGTGGGTGATATGATTTGTTAGGCAGTACGGCGGATGGTGAACCGGGCGGTTTTCATATCTTATCTGTGTCTTTCTAAAGCACTCGAAGAACTTCATTAGAAGGTCTGTGCGTCAGAGTGCGTGAGTGGTGGGATATTGATATGGAGTTTCACGTGGGAAACTAGCGTAACACTGTTAGTAGCTAGGCAAACCTCAACTGTTCCAGTCCCCCATTTGTCAACAGCCAAACAACATCTCAAGGCTGGGAACAGAAGAAACAAAAAAGAAGCCAAAGCATTAGTTTTCTGCTCCACTTGCTAAAATATCTAACCGTGGTGGTTTGTTGACAGGAACATAGGAGACGCTCACATATTACAAATCACAGAATTGGCCAACATCTCAGCTGATGAAGCATGGCTTACTTTCATTATAGATGTCACACCACTGCTTTGTCAATCTCTTGGTTGCTTTGTCATCAACTAAGCGGCTAATTCTGTCCTCTGCACATTTCTTCGCGGTCTGAGCTTGACAGAACCCGTGCATCACATCTGTGATTGCTCAACCAACTGCAGGCCTTCAGTAGCTCTATGGCAATCTCCACACATCTGCTGTGTGATTGCCTACTCAAGCGGGACTCACTGGCATTGAGGGGGAATCTGCGCCTGTGCCAACAAGCCAGCGATTAATCACGTCTCCATATGTCTGTGGCTTCTGTAACAGTCAGATAGCCCTGCAGTGCATTCACCTCTTTGGTAGTGACTATTGAAACACTTAACCTGCATGTTGTCAGCATAACTTTTTGGCAACTCTATGTTGTCAGCATTTGCCAAAATGAGCAACGGTGGAAAAAAATCTGTGCCACTTACAAGTAAAATTCAAGTTTCGCACTAGTTCAGACATGCAAAACCATTCTTTAATGTTGAGACTGAATTAAAAACCTATTTTGGTTGCGTGTTGATTAAATAGCAAATTACGTCATCGTAACTCCACTTTATGAAGCTGCAGATAATCATGAGATTATCATTCTTATCAGTGTACAGAACAGGGCTGCTCAGATCTTAAAATGTCGGGATTTCCAGCACATGGACAGGATTCCCAAAGACTAAAAAATAATTATACTGTATGTAGATGTGTTCAACAACAATGTCTTAAAATGTTGTTTTGAAACCACAGCTACTTGACGTTAGACCTTCACAACCTTATAATCAGACAATAGAACAGTGGATTGAAGCAGATGAGTAAGGAAGATAATACATGAGAAAATGACTCAGGTTTGAGATGCTTTCTCATGTGCTTAGATGTTTCTGTTATTTGATTTCCTTTCATTTTAAAGAACCGTTTACAGAACGTGGCATATGAATGAGCTGTCTGGGACCTGAGGATTGTTCAGAATGATGCAGTCCTTTGTTCCTGGATGTTAGGATTATCCCATAATCATAATGCTGAGGGAAGGGGATCTCCAAGGGACAGATGGTAAGGGCAGGGAATCAAGGAAGGGTTACTAAAACCCATATGTGACATGGGGAAGCATAGCGAGAATTCCTTTATATGGCTTTTTACCCTTTTATTCACTAATAGTATATTACTGCACACATAAACTCTTCTTGATGTTTCGTGTTAAAATGTGTACTGTTTATATATCCAGATGTCCATAATATTCTTTAAAATTCTTATTAGCATACACATTACTAGCAATTCCATATCCTAAATTTAACAACTACCTTACTAACTAGCAGGAATTCGAATTAGATAAGAATTAAATTAAAAGCGAACAATTAGAATTAGATGAGAATTAGACATTAAAATAAAGTATGACCAATAATTATTGACTTGATATAAAAAAAATTGTTTTGTTATTCCTTTTGATTTTGAAATTTGAACATCTGAACTAAAATTTTCATGCCATTAAACAATTATCTGACATTTTTACTTGTCATACAAGGTCATAAGAGTCTACAGGGTCATTTCTGTCATGTCACTTCTTGTTTTACAGTTTTCCTGTCACGTGACACAAAAAATAGCTTCCTGCATGTTGATGAAAAAATATTCCTCTGAAATAAAAATAAAATCATTCAAAAAAACCTGTCCATCACAAAAGAGGTGCAAGTCAGAGTTCGTATTTAAATCTATTTTGTCCAATAGCATGATGAATCCAGTCAAAAAAATAAATAAAAGTGTGCCAGCGAGGCTGATTACATGGAAAAATGTTTCTCAAAACCCAGCTGTACAATGGATCACAAAGAACAGTTGTTGATTTGTGTAAATGACAAGAGACTTGTACTCTGCTTGAAGGAAGGAATATTTATGAAGAGAAGTCCACTCAGAGGGAGGAAAAAGCTTTGGCAAAAGCACAGTCTCTTCAGACATAATTACTTCAGAGTGAGTGTGCCATCTCACAGCACATAACTTATTCAGAGCAAGCTGAGGGATGAAGGCGACAAGGCACTCTCAGTGTGTGTGTGTGGTGAGCATTTGCGTTCACAGACAGCAATATTGGGACACTTGTGTAGATAAGCTAAAAGCGCATCTCCTTATTCCTGTGTGTAGATCTGGGTTGTAATGGGGTATAATCCCAAATGTGTGTTTGTTTGGCTGTCTACGGAGTAAAATGTAATCAAACATCAAAAAGAAAATAAATAAATAATACGCATCATGCACAGTGTTCTACTGCTAAGCACACCTGGAGCCTGCTTCAATTCAGCCGTGGTGGCATATAATGGACAAACAAGATCCCTGTAGGGATGAACTGCACAAGTAGGAACAATAACTGCTTTCTGCCTCTCACTTGCTCGATGCCTGGAGGTTTCGAGACATGACAACCTGAATACAAGCAACACAGACCCTAGTACATCCGAGGATGGGATGCTTTCTTCTGCACGAACTCTTTTCCTGGTGTAATTCATCCCAAGGGTTATTGTTAACCCACACTGTTGTTTCTAGCTCATCTTCCAGCTCTTCAGCCCTTCTTATATATATATATATATATATATATATATATATATAAAAGCAAAAGTATTAGAAATAAAAATCTACTGTGATTTTAATGCTCTTTAAATGTGTTGGTCTGTTTTAAAGTAGGTATTACATGTGAAAGTCCTGAATTTGATAATGTCGATCATAACGATATATTTAGATCATCTCCCATTGCATGAAAGGTTAAAGCATTGATCATTGTAGCCAATCACAGTAATGTCTACACTCTGAGGAATGCTCATTATAATAATGCAGTGCAAATACAATGTCAAGAAGACATTCATTAAGCTGTGTACAGCATCACTGATGATAACACGTTTTGCTGAGAGTGCAGAATCATTATTTTTGCCCACTTTCTGTTTACAATTTAATCACCATTCAAATAACAGTTGATTTCCATTCCACTAAGAGGAATCGCGTGAAGTTAACCTTTTAGTTACTGTCTTAACTTACTGGTGCATAAACAACAATAAATGGATGTCTGACTGAGCATGAACCTTACATTCACTGATTCACTGGTTTTAGAACTAATGCCCTTTGTGACGTTTTTGCCAGTTCCATATCTTTCTGTAAATTAATGTTTGCAAAATCTGCATTAAATGTTGACTAGTTTGTTAAAGAATCCATATTGTAACTGGATCTGGGTCTGACTTCGGAGAAAGAGGATACTGGAGCAAAACAGTTTATTTGTTTTAATAATGTAACAGGAAGATTCAGAGTGAAATGAATTAAGCTTACTGCAACTGCTTTTTTAACAAACATGAAGACAAAATAACAATATACTGCACTGAAAGCTCAAGTTAATTACAGACTTCAAAGTGCCCCTATTATGCCTTTTCAAATATGATCTTTTATGCAGTGTGTCATGTAGTTGTATGTGAACATAAACTATCTGCAAAGTTGTGACGCCGACAGTGCACGATAAAGGAAGTTTTTGTCTATCAAAAAAAAAAAAACGAGTCGTCAGCAATTCAAATCTTTTTCTGTTATGGCCACACGTCACAAAGTAAGAGCTTTACATAATGTCCGCCCACGTTCTACATCACAAACAACTTGCCCCGCCCACAAACAGTACAATTTCTACGTGGATTACATTATGTCAAGAAGACGCTGTATCCTGCGCTGTCATTCAGTTATGACAATGGGCATTTTCGTTTTCTGACACACACTGTAGCGGTAGACCACTCATAAAGGACTGCGCCATCTGACCAATCACAGCAGTGAGGGCTCATGGGAAGGAGGGGTTTAGACAGACTTATTCTTTGAACTGCTTCCCACTATTCGCTTACATATCATTTAGAAATGGGGTAAAATTAAATCTATTTTTGGAGAAAAGTTTTTGACCTTGCATACATGTAAACCTGTTTTAAGAGACTCATAAAGCAATATTAGCAACCTTAAAAAAGGCATAACAGGGGCACTTTAAGGCTGACATGAAAGAGGAAAAGGGTCTGAAGGGGTCCAATGGGTCTAAAAGCCCTCACAACTTTGTCTCACAAAATGACTTCCTAGAAGCCTGGTGACGGAAGCAAGTTTGCCCCCCTTATGACTTCCTAACAGTCTTTCTCAAAATCTGGATTTAGATGTAATATGACATGCACGCAAGCAGAAATGCTCCCTCCATACAAAGCACACTATTTTGAGTGTGTATTATATACTATTTTCCTTCATCCTAAACTGTGAATTTTAATGACAGACTATTAGTGCATTAATTGCACCCTGTGGAAACAATCAACACAGTGCTAATATAACAACTAAGACTTACATTGGGTAAACACTGCCATGGGGAATTTGTGCATGAAAATTATTAGTATGATTAGTAATACATACCATAGTTGTCTCTGCAATAGAGCCAAAACTGTTGATGAAAATGTTGCATGTTACATTCACAGGAGGACCTGTGGAGAGAAGAGTGAAATCAGTCACAGTACAGTACTACTAGACTCACTGGTTTATATTTATGTTAGTACGCATGAGCTATTTAATAATTGTTTAATTATTTTTGTTGTGTCATTTTTTGCTTAGTTAGTCATTTCTACAATGAACTTAGTACATAAATTGCTTTATTATACATCTGTTTGTAACACCCCTTTACGGCAGATTTTTTTTCTTTTTCTTTTTGAACTCCCTTTACTTGACATTTGTGAAATAGTGGCTTCTGAGGGGAAGTCCTTTGCCAGCTTAATAATTTAAGAATGCTCAGGCTGATTTATAGTTTGAGATGGTTTGGGTTCAGGGCCATCCTGTAACAGCATAATGAATGAATGTTTTCAGGGTCATAGCAGAAAAGTTTAGAGGCAGCTGGAACCAGGAGATGTACAGCATTATTACATAATCATTTCATAGCATGCAACAGAATATAAAGCCACATCTGCATCAGCTTTGTACCATATAAAATCTGAATCTTATAGACACCAATGACCACTGTAACGAAAGGTTTTAAATAACCATTAAAGCACAGCACAGTGTATTCCTTCAAGGAGAAGCAGAGTAAAAGGTAAGAAGAAAGAGCTTGTTAGTACTACCTTTAAAGTTGGGCCTAATTCTGGCATCGTAGCCTGAGGTTCTTCCCATGAGCTTGTCAAGGAAGTCAGAGGGTGACGATGCTTTTTCACCTTGAGGGTTTTCTGGTTTTTTTGATGCTACCAAACTGAGGAATAAAAAGAGAGAGAAAATGGGGGCAGATTATAGTAAATCAGCCACGACAGTCACCAATGCTACAAATGTAAGAGGCAATACTCATGTCATCTGACATCAGTTCACTTTAACATATTCAAGAGGAGAATACAGATATTATTTAGGTCTGTGTGTTCAGATATAAAACAGATGTCCATGCGTGAGATTTACTGAATTATTTTAATGCTACCAATATAATACCCAGCAGAAGAGACAGAGATATTATAAGAGTAGTATATAATGCATCACAATATGATTTCATATTGTACATGTTATATACTTCTCTGTGCTGACCTATTGCATTTAATGACCATACATGGCTAATATGCAACCTAAGCAGTTGGAGTGCAAGTAATGTTGTTGATCTCCCTAGAGAAAACCTCATATCGTGATACACAAAGGGAGTGCTGCCATATTTCCCTTTAGTAATGACTGAAAGACAATCATTTTGTCAGGCATTATTTCTCTTGATAAGGAGTAAAAGGAAGTTCTGTTGGCAGAGTTAGATAAGGGATATTTTATGTCTTGGTTATTAGCCCAGTGTTGAGAGGTGCTACAGTATTCTTTGTGCTTACCATTTATGTGTATATGTTGGATTGTTTTCAGAGAGAAGTTCACATAAGGCATGCAGTGATAGTCCATGGTTAGGTCTAAGGAAACTACCTACAAATGCTTGCCGGTGAATCTGATTTTAAGGAGGCTGTGGGAAGGACACTTCATTGATCTGTTTGGTTTAATGAAAACACAAGGTGTATTTTCAAGAATTTGTGGACATGACATTTCATTGATTTTTTTTTTCTTTGCCTTAATTAATCAGGAGTGAGATCTTCCCATAAAAGGGGGAAAAAGCTGTGGACAAGATTTTAAACCTTTAAGCGTCCTTGTTTTTGATTATATATTGTTGCATAAAGATAATGCATAAAATCACAAAAAATAATTGATGTTTTGGTTTCATATTTTTATGTATTTGGAAAGAGTTAAAGTACAAAGTTGGCCACTTTAGTACATAGACACAATGTAAGAAAGGCCCCTTTAATCACTCAAATTTATGCACAGTGCTGAAGGGACAAGAATCTTTTTTATAAATGATTTATGTATATTTATGTTAAATGTATCGTTTCTTGGTGGTTGCAATATTCCTTTATACTCCTCCTATTTCCTGCCCAGTGTATGCCTACCCAGTTTCTGCTGGGGATATTAATCATAAAATTCAATGTGGTAAAATAAATGTAAAAAATCTGAGTGAAATCCAGTTATAAAAATATATAATTTATTGTAAAATATTATTATTAATAATAAAAATGTATAAAAAATTTAAATATCTTTTTAAGAGTGAGTAGAACCCATATGACATTCATCAATTTATTCATCTAGTGTACTTCAGTGTGTGGGTGTTAATGTCAGTGCGCTGAACTGAGCGTGAACCATGATCTGGCTTCATATATTGTGTAATCTGTGACCTTTTAGCCAGTCGTGCATCAAGTAATGTGACAAGATTGTATCTACAGAAATGCTTGTTTCTGGCTACTGAAGCACTCATTAAGTTTCTGATGAACATAGGTCAGAGGTCGGCGGTAAGATTACTGTAGGATTAAAAGCATGTGATGCAAAATTACTGACACTCGCTGCTCCATCCCACAATCCCACAATCATCTTGTGAGATGAGCACACAAACACACACACATCCATCCACACACATTCACAACTCAGAGGCTGCTTTGCTCAGCACAGATCAGCTTTGCTCACCGCTGTTGACACTGACATTCATCTGAGCGCTTTGTTGCAAGTTATTCACTGCCGGTTTCCTCTTTCTCATTTTTCTATGGCTTTGAGTTGTGTTGTTTCAAATCTTTGAGACTAAGTAAAACTAGACCAGTTTAGAACAAAGCAGAAGTGTATGAAACTTGAGGGAGCTCTAGTGTTTATCTGTCTTTATTTTAAAGCCAACTGCAGAGAATAATCATAGTCCGTAGTCAACAAAGAATACCACCCTTGACATCTTTCCACATCTGGGGTCAATATACTAGATTGTGTTAAAAAAAATTATATTTGCACTACAAAAGATGAATTTTTCACTCCATGGAAAACTAAAATGTAGTTTGTTTACTGGTTTGATCCTCACTAGAGAAGTGAATTTTAAAAACAGAAGCCTGTGACACATTTCAACAAGGTTGTGGAAAATGTTCAAAACTAAAGGCCATGACCGTAATAATTTAAATCCTGTCCGACCAAGTCGGCTAAAGAGAGCTAATCAGCCATCCAACCACCATATTTTTAAGAGTGCATGTTGAACATGCAGAAGGATCTGGAAATTTCAGTAAGCAACTATTTTTGACTGCTTTGAAGCAAGACTAAGTGACCAATATGAGTAACGTTCAGAATTGTAAGCAAGTTTATGTTTTGTTGGTCTGCAGCCTGGATTTCCCTTTTTGAATGACAAATACAGATTACTGCCACCTGCTGGTATGCATATTATTTCCTCTCATGCAGCTGCAAAACCTAATTGGTGCTAATTGGCCGCTGGCTATATGTTTGCGGTTTGTTCAAGCGCAAACTTGTTGGTCCAGACACAGGCACCAACACAGTCAACTTTAGTTGCCACTAGTTCTTTGATGTCAGCTTGGTGTGGAATGGCCTTAACCAATACTGATGTTGCTTCTGAAACTGACAAATTCAGCATCTGTGTAAAAGCCTCTGGCTATGAGCATTGTATCTTGGTGGTGGGTCTTCCTGACTATGCAGAATTGTGAAGTCAAGAGTGCACATCCCACCTTTGCTCCCAGGAGCTGTAGGTGAACTGCAAACTCCAATTACCAACATCCTTCTCAGCAGAAAGAACCAAGCTTTCAGCAGCATCGCTCTTTCTCTCTCTCCGCCTGAAACCCTGGTCTAGGCAAAAACATCCCTACCAGAGCCATCAGCCATGGATTTTCTTTTGCAACCCCTTGAAGGAGTCATCTCTGGGTCTAAGTGTCTAACTGGTTTCCAGCAGTCCTGGATATATTGTCCTTGACACTTCACATTCCCTCCCACCAATGCCAACAGAGGCCTTAAGACAGTTACCATGGAAACCACAGGCCAATGAAGCATCAATGGTGGTCAACAGAGCAAAGCAGTCACAGAGGATGCTCATGTTGGAGCCGATCGAAGGGGATTGAGGGGATGGCGTGAATGTCCATGTGTGGAGGCAGAAAACTGACATCCGCAGATAGCATTCTACCTCAGTGCACTGACAAATCAGTGACAGAAATAACATATGGTTAAAATGAACAGTTAACAGTTCACGCACAGACCATCTTTTTCTCACATGCACACACACACAAACACTCTATGATGTCTTCTGTTGTATACATTTAAAATTTCAAATCGGGAAATGGGAAGATCTGTTATCACTAATATATAAATAGGATTTGAACCAGAATAAGCAGTTGTATAACATTTTATAGATCTGTGACTTTCTACTGTATCACTTGCATTATTACAGAACATTTTTTTTTGTTGTTGTTTGTTTTTGTAGACGTTTTTTGCCTTTATTCGATAGGATAGATCAACGTTCACAGGGAGTGAAGGGGGTAGAGAGCTGACGGGATCGGCAAAGGTCCGCGAGCCGGGACTCGAACTCGTGACCCCCAAAGCGCAACACCGCTAAATGTCAGCGCGCTGCCCATGAGGCTATCAGTGGCGATTACAGAACATTTTAAAGCTAAAAACTGGCTTTGGTGCTTTTACATTTAGAAAAAAAATTGTGACAACAATTCTGGCATCATTGCATGGCATAATGATGCCCATATATTTCATGACTTACCATGCGTATAATTACATTATATAATGTTGATGTTGAATTTCCTGGCTTTTTTCATGAAAAGTGAGGTCTAGGGTAGGGGTGGAGCGATACGCGTAATCGTATTGAACCGTTCGGTACGAGGCTTTCGGTTTGCTATGCATACGAACCGAACGATTCAGGAAAAAAAAAAAAGAGAAAGAATAAACAGTGTAAAAAATAATGTTTTCAATGCTACGCTTAACAAGGCAGCACAAATGACGGAGAACCAGAAACACATTACAAACGATCCCTTCGGCATTCAGGTAACGTTAGGAATTTCCCTTTGCCATTTCAACCCAGCATCCAGCTGTTTAACCAGAGCTGCATCTTTCTGCTCTAACACACTAAAATAATGTTTGTATTGGCGTTAACGATACTTTAGCATTAAATGTAATACAGAGGTACGTTCACGAAGCATCTAAAAACGAGTGGACGTTTTAATTAATGAATAAATACCATCCAAGGCTGACTTTTCCAAAACACTTCTTTATTTGCTGCTAAGAAGAAACCACAAAAGATATGTGAAGTATAGCTCCATTGTTCAAAGTAAAAGAAAAGGGGGGAAAAGTGAGGAGTATGCTTACGCCAAGGATGGACAATCTGACAGGATTGTTACGGTGAGGTAAATCATATCTAACGTGTATAGTAGAGACAAACTGATCATGTCTATGAAGTCATGATAAAGTATACATTTCAGTTTCAGCAGACCACTAAAACTGACTTTTACAGCCATGTTATTTTTCCAACTACAATCACAACATGTCATACAATAACAATTGCACCTGATTATATATGAATCCCCAGTTTGTTGTTTTACACACATGCACACAGAAAATATTTCATAAACAACACAGGCGTGAGATGCAATAAAACGTAAGATGCACCCATAACATCAAAAAACAATAAATTATTAAGCCTTTTCTGATAAGATGTGTGCAAACATAAGCATTTTTGATTATTGTTTCTGTCCAGTCCACTCTTTTAACCACAGCTGTCACTGCTTGTTTTTTGTCTGGCAGTGGCATCAGGAATGCGATAATATTTGAATGGGGAACCTACAGGCCAATCAGAAGAGAGGCTGTTTTTGGCTTTAAAAATATATTGAGATGGCTTTTGTTAAATTATACTGCAAATATGTATTCTTAGAACATCAACACCTGAGATAAATCTCCAGAAAAGTGTTCGATATGGGACCTTTCATAGAATATTTTTTTTTGTACATTTGACTATATGTGAGGGTGCTGTATTTGTATAAGATCTTTGCTTTCAAACTTTCACTAATGATGAGTGAGATGGCTAGTTTCATAGCATCAGAATATGACAGACTTTTAAAATAATAGTTAATAAAATGATAAAAGAAAGTTCAGAATTACAGATAAATAGAGAGAAGCACAAGGCAGTACATCAGATGGATTGGGAGAGGAAGGGGAAGGAACTGCATATTTGAGGAGAGGGAAAGAATAAAAGAGACAGATTGAAGGAGCATATCAATGATAGATTGAAACAGGATGGCTAAGACAATTAACTGAAAACATCAGCCCGCAGTTCAGTCATTATAAGAGAAGAGTTATAGCTTCACCTTTACAGTGTGACAGCTCTGACTTAATCAGAAACACTTACAATTCACACTCGGTTCACTTCACATTCAGTCTAAGTCAAGAATAAATGCCAGCAGACACCCTATGCTCACAAGCAACATTTATCCCCATAGACTGTATCTGAAATATGTCGATTGCTTATTGATAATCTTGTTAATGCCTTGATATTGTTCACTTAAACAATTTAAGGCAGAATGATAAAATTGCTCTCACTGCTTATTCACAACACACATGCATCAGCATCTATACTACACAATGCATTTATACAGTATATGTATTTAATAATTGTAATGACTACAAGCTTAGCAATGGTAAATGAATACTTTTTTTAGTTTTTTTGTGGGATTCTGATTTTCATTTTGACCGGCTGATTTTAGCTTCAGAGGACCGTGCATCGTAACAGCTAACAACTCATTGCAGCAAATCTTCCATCTCATTATGCCTAGGAAATCTGTGAAATACACTCAGTATGACGAGAGTATAGCTGCAGTTTTGTTGTCACCCCCTGTAGGCTTTAGTCTCATTGGGTTGTCATTGCTGTGGGACAAACAACCCTCTCCCCCACCCCTCGTCTGCCTGCCTTAACGTGAATCCAGAGCTAAACTGCTGGATCGGTGTGACCTGTCCTGTCAGCATGGTGTTCGCTTTGTTGTCTTGCTCTGCTAATGCGAGGAGGCTGGACACAATCTGGCTCCTTTGTTTTCTAGTGGTTCACCTTCTCTGAACGTTGCCCACTGTCATTTCAGTGTTACATACTGTGTGAGATGCTGATAGAACTTGTGTTGTTTAGCTCACGGGCACGCATCAAGCCTGAGGTGAGCTGGACTTGTTATTGTGCCTTTCTTTATTAGGTGCTATTAAGATTTTAATGTCAACGAGTAATGGAGTTAATGTGTACAGGAATGTGTTGCCACCCTGTCCCACATGATTTCACTCTGAAATGGTAAGCTTTTGTTTGTCATTTAGCATTATTGGTATTACTGTGACAGATGCTATTCATCTGTATAAAAGTCCAGTGGCATCAGCCAGCTGCACTAATACCTTGCACAGAGAATGATACCACTGACTGATTCCATAGAAAACAAATAGCCTAAATGAATATTGAATTTACTGGGATGTGAGATTTCTGTTTTAAACTGATTTCAGCATTTTTCGGCCTGAGAAATATTTAACTGAAAATTGAAAGTGCAACATTACAACAACTTTGTAATAAAAATGGTTTATATAGCTGTCAACAAAAGATAAGCTTGTGGTTTTCCTCCAAAATAAAAGTTCTGTACAAACAGCCATACAAATTAGTATTGTAATTTTACAGCTGTTCTGTAATTATTTCTTTTTTTATTATTAGTAATAGTTCAGACTCGTTTGTTTAATTGTATAGAACAACTTTGAACAACAATTATTGATCTGTTAATTGTTTTATATATATCATTTTAAATAATAGCTTTTTTTTGCTGATCACACACACAAAAGCTTTTATTTTGGTAGCTACCAGCAAGAGAGTATGCAGCCAGATGCATGTACTATAAACTTTTCTCTCCAGCACAACACAAGACAAAAAGGCTTTTCAATTATGTTCGTGATCTATGCCGGTGCTTTAATAAATGTCTTCACGTTCCATTTTGTGGCCAAAAAAGTACTTTCTCAAACCATGTTTGCATACTCATTGCCAGTGTCACCGATGGTGGTGATGGTGGGATATGTGGGATAAGTAACTTTACCTATTTGAGCTATTTAAGTCATAAAATGTCATTGAAATATAAGAAAAATTAAATCCATAAAATTATCCCATAATGGGAACCCATATAATGTTCTATATAGAACTCTTTTTCTGGCTACGAAGAACCCTAAATGGTTCTTTTGATTGAAAAGGGTTCTATATAGAACATTTTCTTCTAAGAGCCCATTAATGAATTGTGCTGAATATATTGTGCATTGTATTGATTTTCTGACAGCTCCTGCTAGCAATGCTGTCATTGTGAATGACTGAAAGGCTATGTCCATCCTGTATCAAATGAACTGTTGTTGAACTTTAGAATTAAGTCACATTTAAAGTGTAAAATATTCATTTAGAAAAGCCTTTTTTTCAGAGGGAGATACACATGAGGAATGGTACAAACAAAGTGACTTGTCCAACATTACACTTTAATGGAACAGCAGAAACCTAGACTGTCATTGGTAACTGATTTCCAAAACTCCTTAGAGATACAAACACTCTGCTTTGTCAACTGATTGGTTGACATTTTTGGTCAATTGGATCGAGACTGGAAGCGGTCAGAGGCTCTCCCATCCCCCCATTGTTCTTTGAGATTAGACATGCAAACCCTTGCCAAAATAAATTAAAAGGGGTGCTGATGTGTGTCTGTGTGTGGTCAACCACAACATTTGTAGATAAATGCTATTTGGATGAAATGGTTTCCCTTGCTTGAAGGCAATGTACAATAGTTTTTTGTCATTATAGCTTAGCAAATTAAAATTTTAGCAAACACAAACAAGAAACTTTCTAACCACTATGCCTGAGGTCAGCAGCCAATTGTAACAATTATGTTGAGCACAGTCACAATGGTCTTATTTTTTTGTATTCATAGAATCCAGATTATTTTCCAATGGCTGTTTCTGCATGTGAAGTGGGAAATGTTCTCTTCCTACCATAAATTCCGTGAATCTAACTTATAGATGAGAACTTGAATACACGGCCCTGGTAAAAGCATTGCAAATTGTTTTTTTCAAGATGCGAATAAACAGGGTAAATTCATGGGTAAATAAAAATTAAGTAGAAAATCAGAGCACATGGATTCAGACAATGATTTGAAGACATGATGGCCTGAGGGCTTCCAGCAGTAACTGGAGCAGATGGAAGTTCAAATGAATCCAAAGCCTTTATTTCTAAAAATGACAAAAACACCTCTTGTTCATTCAGCTATCATTGTACTCATCTCTGACTCACTTCAGACCCAAGTCTATTTGTCTTGTGTTATACACTATTGTTCAAAAGCTTGGGGTTGGCAGTCTCCTATGCGCACCAGGACTCACCAATTTAATGTGTTCTTGTTAATATATATATATATATATATATATAAATTTCATTTATTTATATTTATTCATTTAGCAGACTTTTATCCAAAGCACTTTCAAATGTTCACAATGGAAGCAATCAAATAATAATAAAAAAGCAATGATACGCAAGTGCTAACAAGTCTTATTTCCGTAGTAACGTAGTAAGCATAGCAAGGATTTTTTTAAAACCACATAATTAAAAGAAAACAGAATAATTTTTTAAAAAGTAAGCTATAGAAACCTTTTTTTTGCTTTTTTTGTTAATTGCATAAGAACTAAAAAGAAAAGAAATAGATAGAATAGAATAATAATAGAGAATCTAGTGTTAATGTAAGTCTAAAAGTGCAAATATATTTTTAAATAGCATTAGAATAGATATTGTAAGAGTTAGAAGATCAATTAAAGATAGACATGAGACCGAGCTGCTCTGATAGAATAGAATAGATCTTTAAAATAAAAAAATACACAATTAAATCTCACTGAGCCCAAACCTTTGAACACCTTTTTATGAACATAGAGGTCTTGGAAACCACTACAAATTCCTTCTGTATTGTCAAAAGCTCATTCTCATTCTGCATTCCTTTTATTCACCGTATCTGGTTTATAGGTATCTGTCAAAACAGGGCCTTTCTTCTTGTAACAGACACAGAGCATTATTTCACCCTCCCCCACTTTTGCTCTCTAACTATAATGAATGTAACATGAAGGTGCTTCCAAGACGCTCCGCTGGAGCCAGTGCCGAGAGGCATGTGAGGGCAGAGATTATCAATTTAATCAGGGATCAGATTCTCTGGTGTCCATCACAAACATTGAATATAATTCCAGTCAGGCAGAACATGATCTCTAGAATAAGCAACGGGAGAGTGGACAGTTCGCTAGTGAATATCAGTGTTGGAGTGCAACAACCTACTGAAGCTTTGTCTGTCTGTCTGTCGATCCACATACCTATCTGTTAACCTCATTACTCATTCAGAGTCTGTAATTAAATCCTAAATTCTTACCATATGGTTATATACTGTCTCTTTAAATAACTTTAATTTAGCTAGCTACTTTAAATTATGATGAGTAGCTTGTAGCTTGGCACGCTACGCTTTTAAAGCAGCTGCCAAATTTAGAAGTCTGTCCTATTTTTCCCAGAGCCACCCTGTGGAGTCTGGGTTTATTGAAATATGAAAAATCCTGGTTTTACTGCTAAACAGGTGTGAAAGCTCCCTTCTGCGTTTTTCCTCTGGGAGCTCCTCAGCGGGAGAGATCTACTGGATGCTATCAGTCAGAATCCAAACGCTACATATCTGATTATGTGACTTCTTCTCTTTTTACCTAGTACAGACACGGCAATTGTTAAGATGCAACACTTAACTTGTGCCAAAGAGAAGCTGACAGCGAAGGTTTTCTGTGCGCCTATGTTTTTCTTCCAGATGACTCTTTCGGTCCAAACCAGTTGTCTAGCTTATCATTTTGGGATCAAGTGCTAATACAAAAGATGATTCTCGACATGTTTTCAGTCTCTAACCCATATGTCTTTTTTGAATGGTGAAAGAACTGAAACTTTGTTGTTTAGAAAGTCCATGCATGGCTGTTGTTAAAGTTTAAACACTGCTTCTGAGTAATTGCATAAACTCTTCACTTCTCGGTGTACTTTATTTTTACACCGCTAACTGAGATGACCAGAGTGTCCTGGCATCCTCTGTCTCATCCTCCATATTTCATGTAGGGTCCTCGTTTTCTTTTTAGTCAGATAGCTAATAGGCTGACTGCATAAATCACTGGCTTTCCAGAGCACTGCATTTTCCTTTGCCAGATGTTTGAGGTATAGCTGATACAATGTCTCCAACAGTCACTATATTGACAAGGTCTCTCTGTGACCCGACCTCTAGATCTATGCCCTTAGCTGCCCTTCCAACAGTGTTCATTTATGAGATGCATTGAGAACAAAGAGAGAGATGAGTTCAGATATACCTGCTGAATAAATATTTTTTTCTCTTCTATCAAAACCTTCAGAGCATGCTCTTGACATAAAGGCATCTATGAAAAAAATGATAAAAAAGCTAAGTATTGCCTCCTAAGATACCTTCTTTTAGACAAATTCAGGCAGCATTTGCATTTATTTACTAAGAATGTAGTTCAAATAATTTGATCAATACTGAATAGAATGTTTAAAAACTATTTTACTAAAGATTTACTATATATTGTTTCCCTCCAGTGAAGGAGCTTACTTGTCTCTGTGGTCTTATAGCCTACACAAACCTACCTTACACTGAACACACACACATTTAATGCTCTCTTCCTATCATTAACAATGGACTGATTATCTGTAGCACAAAAGATGGACCGAGGATACACAGCATCAATACTTGGATCAATGCAACCAAAGAAGTAGGGCTCTGCTAAGATCTGTACCTTTCATCTCCTCTTCATATGTGTGGTAATGTAAAATCCTTTATGTGCACATGCACACATAATGACAGAAATTATTAAAGCAAAACATATCTTCATATGTTTCAGGTTTCTAAATCCAGTCTGTCTACTAGGGGAAAAAATAGTGTTCTTGGACACAAATACATTTGTGTCTTTTAAAAAAAACAACAATTCAAACTCAAGAAAATCATAGTTAAAGGAATAGTTTAAATGCTTTCAAAATGAGAATCCAAACTGCTTAGAAAAACATCACAATAATTATTACAGTTTGAGCGCTCATTGTGACGGCACCCATTCACTACAGAAGATCTATACATTTCTCCAAATATGTTGTCAAAAAGAAATGCATCTATATTTTCAGAAAATTTGCACTTTTGGATATACTATCCTTAGTAAGAATAATTCATGTTAAGAATGATTTGCAAAATCCATCCTCTTTAACTACTTGATAATAATATAATGAACAATTGGATAAGGGTCCTATGCATTACTCTAATCTAATCTAATTTAATGAAACGTGGTTGTTATTATTATTATTATATGCTGTTTGTTTATAAAAATGTATTTGTTCCTCCTACATCTGAAACAACTTGAAATTATTTGTGTTTGTCGGGACTTTCTAACAAAGGGCCTCACAGGCTTTTATTAACAAATCATAATATTTAAATGTAACCATAGCAATGTTGCCAAAAATATGTTGGGCTTGACTGTATATCAGGACAGCTACAGTGGCTCAATCTGCTCAGGCTGCTGTAGATACATACACAATTCACCATTCATTGTATGTGGATTTGACTTCAGCTTCTCATAGCATTGCATCACCGCAGTGCAAGATTTCAAAACGTGTCCCTGAAATTGCACAGCGGTCTTCAAACCTACAGCATGTTCCCAAGCCAAGAATAGCCTTTATAAAATTAACACACTTCTGTACTTTAAGGTTTTCGATCGTTCTTACAAGATACACTTCTCCCAGGTTAGTCTGTGTATTGTCAGGCCAAGTGGAAACAGAAAACAAGTTAAGTAGAAAGCAAAGAGCTCTTCTGCAAGCCCAGCTGAGAGGTATTTTTATTGACGGAGTGGATGCAGCTTTACTAAGCATGAGCTGAGAAAAACAGGAACTTGCACTCCACAGTATTTGACAGCAGTGACACTGATGTCTGACAGAGGTTTGTGCTTCACGCATCAACTGTCACACAGACAGCCTAAATGTCACAGTTATAGCTTATTTTCGCCACTATATGCACACCATGACCAGCGTGCCTAACTCAGGTAATATATCACATCCTGGGAGCTGTTTTGATTGTGCTTCACCACCACACCACCAATTCATTACTTAGTACTGACATATTTTATATAGTTATTTATATATATAGTTTTCTGTACCAAAGGCATATACTACCACTCGAATGATTGGAGTGATTAATATATTTTTATAGAAATTAATACATTTATACAGCAAGAATGCATTCAATGAATCAAATGTTTAAATAAATTTAGTTTTCTTCAACTTTCTATTCATCAAAAACTATGATAATAATATAAAGGAATAAAATACATTTTTAAGTACATCAAAATGTGAAATGTAAAGTTGTAATACATTTTTTTTTTGTTTTTTGATCAAATAAAGCCTTTGTGAGATGTTAATACTTTTCAAAAACAATAGTGCACTTTAATAGGCTATTTATAATCATATTTTATTTAAACGTTTTTGTCTCAGAGCATCAGACTATGATGAAATATTCAAATTTAAATTGCATATCATGAAGGCATCGCTAATACTTTAACTATTTGTTGAATACTCCTTTTCTCAATAGTGTTTACTTCTTTCTGTCAGATGTATTATTTGATTAAGCATTCAGTGTAAGTTTTTAATAATTTTATGTCAAAATTTGCTCTCTTTTTGTTTCAGCCTAGCATTTACTTAGATCTTACCCCGTGTCATTTTCCTCATGCAGAAAACCTTCATGAAAACTTGAACATTTTTAAGCTGCTTAAAGAGGCCTCCCTCTGTTCTGTATCTTTCTCTAGACTTCAAAAACTCTGACGAAAGTATTCAAGAGAAACGGGGAATAACTCAAAGCGCAATCAATGCTTTGTGACACAATCTTATCAATAATGCAACAGGAGCTACCTAATCTGCCTTTTACAATATGCAAACTGGCACAAGGGGCAGAGGAGTGAAACGGGCTCAAAGAAAAAGACTAAAAGACCCCTTTAAGGCAAAGAAAAAGAGAGCATTAGTGCTTTTGGAAGCCAAGTGGTTTGTTAAGGAATGAGAGCCAGAGGGTAAGGCTGGCCAGTTGGTCCTAATGCACATGGTGAAAGGTACACTGGCAGGAAACAGAAATTACGAGGTGCTCCTCCTGCTTGGGGGTGAGCCGCTCTCATCTATTGGAACATTCCGCTCCAATGAGCGGTCCAGCAGATGAAAGCGAGAGGAGCACAAATGTGAACAAACATCTGGCCTTACGTGTGTGCATTGTGTATTATCTTCAATTATCAAGAGACGTGCTTGTTAAAGGGGTCATCGAACACCCATTTTACACAAATTGATATGATTGTTTAGGGTCTTAATGAAAAGTCTGTAACATAAAAAACTAAAATTCTCAATGGTAGTATAAAAAACACCTTCTTATCCTGTTAAAATCAGCTGTTTTTATCAAGCCATTCTAGTCCATGTTGCTGTGATTGCTAATGAGCTCTACTGACTCCGCCCCTGTTTTCCATGGAGTGACAAGCAGCCACAAAACTGGCTAACCAGCACATTATTAGGAATTTATGTTGATCGTGGATTGCCGTGTTCCCTTCAAAATAACATTACTAACATTAGTAAGAGCAGCAGTAATCCTGTGTGTCTTTAACAGCTCAAATATTGGAAGTAAATGATGACTGCAATGTTTATTATTACATCTAACAACAAAACGCCTCAATCAGTTGATCGGAGACATCTTGTCTTCCCCTGCCCCAGAGTCGATACAGTGTTGCAATGAAGGGTCTAAGGTAAGACTGCCTTGTCGGAACTACATCATTCTGACAGGAATCTCAGAACAGCCTGATTTGAGAATGATTAAAATAGGTATAAATAGGACATTTTTTAAATAGGGATAAAAAAAGGATTTGTTTCATTAAAGGATGTGTGACCCCTTTAACATCGTAAATCGTAATTTTCTGTCTCTGTCTGTGTGTATGTATATATAAGATTACTAATTACTGAACGTACACATAGGAGCCTGATGCCACATGCATGTTTTTTCCTGAACCTGGGTTGCAAAAAAACATGCGGATTTCTGTCCATTTTTATCAACAGAACATTAGGTCTTTCAGATACGTTTTTGTATTTATCACACTTGTATAATTATATACATCTAGATATTTTTGGTGGGTGAAGTGTGAGACTCAGCAACAGCCACTCTTTCTCTTGGAGCAAATGACAGAGTGATGCACGGTGACCTACACTGTCGTTGGTCCAGTGCTGATGTTAGTCTGTCCTTGTCTAGTCAAGTTATTTGAGTTGGCAGAACTGCTGCCACAAAATGTCCCTAATAAAAAAAAGAGATTCTGGATAGTAATTATGAATACTGATCATAGACGCAAGGACATACCACAGCAGTATTTTATTTTCTTGTTCATAGCTGTACATAATTAAATCCACTGTCATCAAACTATGAACCTGTAATGGAAATGTCAGTTTTAATAATAACATACTTCAGTCCTACCAGCAGTAAGACTTTGTGAACTGTCAGTGCAGATTACGGCAAAATCCCAATCCAGATGCTAATTACTTCTGCTATGACTCTCTATATCAAGTTATGATTGATTAAGTGTTCTCTCTTTATTAATCCAAATGCGCATAATCTAAATAATTCCTTTATGCTTGAAAGTCAGTTAATGTTAAAGCTCATACATGTCTGCGTCACAAGAAAAAAAAAGGCATTGAACATTTTGTTACTGAGGGGAAAAGAGCATAATAGTGTTTTGTGACACCATGACCCCATGGCATTTTTCACACTATATTGGGTATATTTTCACAATTAAAACATACTATTTAAAAGCTTCAAACAGGCTTAAATTCATATGTGACAACATGCCCCAAATGTAAAATTCTGTCTTAACCCAATCTGACATTATATACTATAGTAAATATAGTATATAGTAAATAACTATTTCCATTATGCACTTGACCCTTGCCTGCAGTGAGATTTTATTGTGTTCACTTCTTTACCCAACAACCATACCAGTGATATATTTTTTAGATTATTATTTAATACTAGATATGTTTGAAACCAATATTAAAGCATTTAAATAATAAAATTTGTACTCATAACCTTATAGTTGCTGAAATATAGCTCTTGTGACAACTTCCCCATATGACAGCTACCCCCCCCCCCCACCCCCATCCTTATTTGGGTTCCTAAAGCTATTGAGGAATCAGATTAGTCATCCGTGAAGCCACCAACAAGTTGGAAACTGTGACAATATTCAACGTCCAACAAAACAGGGTGCGACAGAAAGACTCTGGGGCACTAAACAGGCAATTTTGATCCTTTATGTTGTTGAAGAAAACAATACATTCAAATCCATGTCAGCCCAGAGGCACATAATGACTAGCTAGTATGGAGCAGATGCATGTAAACCTGTGCTGAGTGGTGTAGAGTATGAACACAGCGCCTTACAGTGCCGTATTCCATTATCCTCTCTGAGAATAAACTGACAGCTGAAATATCGGTCTGTACCCAGTCTCAGTCTGTGAATGCCTAAACGCGTGAGTGCTGGGGTCGTTTGTTTGATTGTGGTTGATGATGTTTTTATGTTGTCGTCTGTGGCAATGTGGTGAGGAGGGTTCAGTGTATGCTACAGTATGTGGCTTTGGGAGTATAAATATGAATGTGTCGTCTTTTCTTTTCTTTTCTTCTTTTTTTGTGGGAAGTGGTCTGACAATTCTCAGTGCGTAAAATATGTACTTCATGTGTACTTGTAGCCCTAGATTCACTGTCCCTGAATTCTCTCTATGGTTGTTTTGCCTGAGGTTGCTATAGTTATAATAGTATAACTCCTATTATAATGGAATTAAAATATATATGTTACAGGCATAATAATAATAGTAATAAATAAATAGGCAAACAATAAAAATACTGCAACTAATGAAAACAAAAAATAAGATTTGTTTGTTCCATACGTAACTTTAAAAATAAGGAATTAAATTATTTTTAGATATTTTTGGACAAAAAAATATTTAAAGGAACAAGAAGTAGTATATAGTTCTCATTGCTACTGTACATATTATTTATTATTATATATTTAATAACAGAATATTGTACTATGCTTTTTTAAGTTTAAAATTCAGGACGCAGTAAAAAAAAATATATTTGTAATATTTTTAAAAATTATTGTAAACGTGGTAGACCATTGTAAAAAATGGTCCCACAGTTTACTGAATACAGCTAATTTTGATACTTTTCAACTGTATTGTTTTATAAGAAACAAGCATTTTATTTTAGCGAGGTTCTACAGCTGCTTTTGACTAATAAAGAAAGACAACATCCCCCAATAAATTATTTTGTAGAGTATCTAAATGAATTAATATGTGCTAAGAGAATATCTGGTATACTCCAAAGTCTGTGTATAATACATTGTATATAATGTTGGGTATTTTTATTTAAGAATTTCCATTCAAGCGGATCAAAGGATGAAAATCATCAAAGAAAATGACAAATGTGCTATGCACACATTGCTATTAACACATTAATGAGAGTGAACAAGATTCAGCTGTGAAAATCAGAGAGTGCCGAGGAGACACTTTCTACAGTCTACAGAGCCTGCAGATAAAACCTTTGCACCATGATATAAGCACATCTCGAGGAAACTCTAACGACTAGCGCTCAACACCTTGTTTGCTGACACTGCACGTGTTGTGAAGAGAAGCTGTTATCAAACAGAGATGCTTCCTTTCCACCTCCTCTGCTTAGATATTCACTGTCCATAAAGTCTCTGAAGATCAATCTTATTGTTGAGAAGCTCTTGAAAAAACAACAAGCTTTTGCAACATAACACATTCTAAAGTTAGATTTGAAGGATGAATGTTTCCTGTACACCGTAATCAGTTCCGAGTTGTGGAATGATGCACATCCTGATTTTCTTTGAAAACTATGTCCCAAGTAATGGCTTTAGATAATAACGTTCCCACAAGGAACACTGAATACATAGACAGTGCCAACATATCAATAATGCAAGGCGTTACGCTTGCGTGGGCCGAAGGATCGTCGACAAATCAAACATTAAAAATTCATAGCATCATCAGCTAAAAGAATTGTGAGGATTCAGTACAGTTCAAAGGGACCCAGAACTCTTATCTACGCCAATTTTATATTTCGGATCTACTTGTAAGTCTGGGCTGAAAAAAAAAAAAAATCAACCAAATCACCATTGTGCTTAAATGAATATCAGTCAGGATGCATATCAAGATAAAGTTTCATTGGGATGTACTATCAGGAGTACAAAAATAAATAACATACATGTTAAATTGTACTGAAATATCCATTCACTTCTTGCAAACCATTTGATTCTATATGAAGTAAAGGAGAATTATTAATCAAGCAAATATTTAACTATTTATTTGTATTTTCACATTTCTGATATTTGTGCTCAAAGGCATCATTGCATTTATCCAAAACAGCATAATTCAAAATTACAGAAAAAATGAAAAGTATTTTATTTCAAAATGGAATACTTTTTTATAATAATTCCAGAGCTTTAAGTAAAAAAATGGTCTCAAAATCACCTGTTACACTGAGAAAGCTGCCTAAAAACTTTACCTGCTATCAATAGCCACAATGAACATAGCGGTGACCCAAGAACTAACTGTTCATGACAGCATAGCCTTCTGTAGTGATAAATTAACATAAAGTAAAAGATTCACATAAAGCAAAAAAATAAAATCTGACTCTCAAATGACTCTTTGTGGCACAGGTTTTTGATACTTTCAACCTCCACAGCTCGTGACGAACAGCAAAAAAAAATCCCGACTCAAAACTGTATAAAAACTCTTATTTCATTACACTTTCCTCCGCAACAAATTTTGCTCTTACCTCAACAGAATTCCTATTTGCCACGCAATGAATCCCCAGACAGCCACAGAACGCAGCCTTTTCCGAGTCATCTCAAGGCTTGATTGGCATAGACATACAGCCCTCTGTGAATGCCTGTGCTCTCTTCAGCACCTCTGGCTTCTTGACTTCAGGACCCTGGACAGCGCTCCAGCTGTTCTTCTTTCACCCCTGTGCACTGTAGGCTCGTTACGCACGGCAATCGCAAAGGAATTCCTCATAATCTTTTGAAGCTAAACGGCAAATATGAAACTCTTCCCTCGCAGCGGCACTGGACGAGATGGAGTGCTGTTTGAAAGCGTGCGGCAGCTGAAGTGATTCTTGACATATTCAGACATCTCTGAGCAGAGACCGCCCCACACAGCGCGCTTGACTGACAGCGCGCTTCTCCACTCTCACTGTACACATGCATGTGCAGCGCTTACTTACAATTACAGAGAACCGAATTTGAATACTTGCCTTTATTCGTGCGAGCCCTTTCACTATGAGAGCTGCCTGCTCACGTGATTAATACCGTGACATGGGATTATCAAACATATACAGTATATACGCGTATGTATTATTATTATATATGAAGAGTTCATTTGCAAAAAAAGATCACTCCTTTTAGCGATTTTCAAAAATCATGTTTTTTTTTGTGGGGGCATTCCAGTTAATCTCAATCAAACAGGCTGCAGGCTGGTTATTTTGATTATGCATATGTGTCCTATGGTGTGTAAATAAAAATGTAATAAAAATAGAAGACAAATAACATGATAAATATGCATTAGCATTTTCCTGTCACATAATAAGACACATTGCTATGTCAATTACCTATATTGCATGTATGTGTATAAACATATATATGTTTGTTTGCAAAATCACTTTTGGAACACTTATGATCTGTATTCAAAATAAAATAAATAAAAAGAAATGGGGTCTGTTTTTAATAAATAATAACCCATTTCAGATTTGATTGTGATTAGTGTATTGTGAAATGGATATGTATTTAATCTTTGTGGGTAACAATACCCTCATTGCAGTCCAACTGTAGGTAACTGTCAGTAAGCAATGACGAAACTAAGCGCAATGTAACTCGTGAGTCATATATGATGGCACATGCTAAAACACATGCTGATTCCCTTGATGCCGGAACGTGCCAGTCCAATCTGGCAGAGGGGCCCTATGTTGTATTTAGGTATATAGGCCTAACGCGGTGTGCTAGTTCCTGTTTTTGATTTACCCATGAAATCATTGTTGTGTTACAGTGAGTGACAGTATCTGGCATGGGCTGCCGTAGGCAGAGTCTATGGCACAGCTGAGACCGGGTGCATCTGCGCAGCGTGTGTGTGTGCATGTGTGCGCCCACTTCTATTTATTGTGCCACGTTGACCCTGTTCCCAGCTTTTTTTTGCCATTTCTCTGGAATCGGGTGATAAGCTCAAACGCTCTCTGCTGCCAAAGTGTGGCATTAGAGAGCTTGGGTCTGCTTTTTTACTTTTCATTCATCCTCTTCTTTAAAAGTTACTCTTATGTGCTTTAACAAACAACAAAGACTAGGGCTAAATAACTATGTCCAGTCTTGCATATAGCTGTCTCTTGATTCACTATAAATTACTTGTTATTTGGCAACTCATTGGTAAAGCTTTATAATAAATGTTCCCATTCCTTGATTTTAATTTTCCTTCATCTAGATTTGGAGAAATTTTGCATTACATCACTTGCTTGCCAATGGATTGTATGTACAGTATTATAGTTATAGAATTTAAATACATCATTTTATTAGTGGCAGATCAGCCCGTTGATTGATTGCAGCTGAAGAGTGAGCAGGCAGGCACTGTGTGGGTGGGTGAAGGGCAGATGGATGAGAAGGGCACTGATAATAGCCTAATGTGTTATGCTGTCAATTACAAAGGCCACCATGTTTAGCCCTCAGATAATTTCCCCTGCCCTCCTCGAAGGGACACTTCTGTCATGTAAAGAACTGTTAGAGTTAGAGCTCTTTTGTAGACTAATTACTGTCAGAGCTAAAGTAGCCTGTAGTGTAGTTGCTAACTCGAGAAGCAGAAAGAGTTATTTACAAATTTGCTCCCTAAAATCTCCTCTTTTTTTGTGCAGAGGTATGCTCTGAAAATGTTTGTATTAATTATGTGTTTTACAGTAGGTCAACAAATATACCACCTTAAATTCTAAATGAATAAAATGTTAAAAAGTTCAAATTCAATTATTAAATAAGATATGTGAAATAGATGGGTATTGCTTAAAGTTTGATAATTTGTACCCTAATCAGTGTTATTTTATTGATATTTATATTAGTGCTGTCAAATGATTAATCGCGATTAATCGCATACAAAATAAAAGTTTTTCTTTACATAATATATGTGTTGATGATATGTGTTTATTTATTATGTTTATTTTAAACACCAGACACACACACACATACAGTATATATTTTGAAAGTATTTACATGTAAATGCAATTATATATTTATTTTCTTATATTTG
>JAUYWG010000031.1:7695807-7712933 GCA_034779775.1 Enteromius afrohamiltoni
CAATTATATATTTATTTTCTTATATTTGAAATTATATCTAAATATATTTAATATATAAACATAACATATTTTCATTATATATATATATACATGCATGTGCTTGTATTTTTATATACTTAATAAATATACACAGTACATACAAATATACTATGTAAAGAAAAACTTTTGTTTTGGATGCGATTAATCGCGATTAATCATTTGACAGCACTAATTTATATACAATAATAGTACTTATTAATATTTTATGTTTTTATTTTACCTAGTTTAGTTAGGATTTTATTAGAAGTAGCAAAATGTTTTTAAAATGTTAATTTTAATTAACAAAAATAATCCTGGCCTTGCTGAATGAAAATACACATTAGTTTATTTGTAATATATAATAAATGGGATAAAGTCTTTAGTACGTTCTGCCTGTCAGGATGTGCTACACTGGTTGCATGTTAAAGAAGCCCATTTTCTTAGACAAGCATGACAACTTTAACTCAGCTTATCCTGACAACTTAATTCTAAGTGGTTATAGGTTAGATGTTAGAAATAAGAAGCCTGAGACTGGAGGAATTGCTTTGTTTGCCTAAAATTTAACAAGCAATGACTTCATGTCTGGTGGCATGCTACATTCATAGAATAGTTTCATTGCTACAGTAGCATTGCCTTTAGCCTTTTCTTCCCTAAAACCTTCCATTTCATGCATAAAAACTGAATTAATTCTGCTTAATCAATACGATAAGGCCTCTTCACTAGTTTGTCTTAGAAAACATGAAGCAAATGCGTGGATATATTCACAATGGACAGGCTCACTTTTTGCTTCTCTGGCAGTGAACCATGAGCAGTGTGGCACATTGCAACACCCGCTCTGTAGGTGCTCATCACATTATAATGCAAATGCATTTATTCGGCAACGTAAGAGATGCGTGGCATTTACTGAATCGGTTATATATGGAGAGATTATTACACTGTATTGGCTGGGAAAAAGACAAATCGCTCAATTACGGGTGTATGGCGAGTCATTATAAGTCTCAACCCAGCACTCTGCATATTAAAGCCCGTATTTGGTAGCCACAGACACTTTGGTTTATAGTTTAGTCTTAAGGGACTGCCTTGGCTAGAGATATTATTAAATTTACATAATATAAGTATCTGTGTGTAAAAAAATTAAAACCAAATGGAAGTAGGTTTGTGAAAATATAAAAAAAAATGTCTTAATTATCTTTAATTATTAAAAGCTGAAACATTTCCTAAACTCTTGTACTTTTTAGCAAAATAGTTAACCCCACATAGCTCCAGTGGGACGGTCACTGTGTATGCTGTAAGTCACATTGGCTTCTTAAAGTGTGCAATACACCCATTTCATAAATCTGTTTAAATCAAATTTACAATGGGACACCATTTCTGTCTCGCATCTTCCTCCTGTATCCACATGACATATGCTTTGCTCATGTGAGATATGCAGTCTTTGTCGTGATCAAGGCAGACCACATTATATTAAACATTTTGACTGAATGCTAAATTAAGTACATTTCTCAGAGCTAATGGTTTAGTTATTTCCAGCCAATAGGCTGCACAGCACTTGCTAAATGGGTCACACCAGCAATGAAAAGTTCCAATCTGTCTAGTGGATCCATCAGAAAGAGACTTTAGTCATGACTGCAGTAATAGTTCTGAGCAGATGATTAGAAATGCACTCTGCTGTGGCATATTTAGACGTTAACAAAGCCTTAGTAATCATGGTTGAAGAGAGCTGCATTCTGACTCTGAATCTTAACGCATTAATGCCTTCTTTTGCTGGTTAAATTGTGACAAGTTCATGCCAAAAGCTGTTAATCTTACATTTGTTTGGTCAAGAGGAATGTGGGTAGGAAGGTAAGCACACTGAACTACATGCTACAAGCTTCAAAGCGTTGCTTTGAAATGTGACCTTATTAAATCTACTGCAATAAACCACTGTTAAAACTGGGAGAGAATGCCAAAATGTTCACTTTCACAACTGATATGTTTCCCTTTCTTGAGAACTTTTGTGATCTTGTGCTTTCCTGTGTGTATTATGGGGCCTAACGGCACATAGAACATTTCCTTCCAGTTGAGAAAGTCTTTACGCTTCATTCAGCCGCCCGAGCTCCATTGAGGGTTACGATGGTCACAGTATTCCTGAAAAACATATGTCCAGGCAAAGCACTGACTCATATTGGTGATGGTTGTTGAAACCGTGAGGTTGTTCTAGCAGTGGAGATGTTGAAACAAAATGAGGGCAAATTAATGATGCAATGCACAGAGAGCTGCATTAAATGACATATTTAATTCAGCTGCCTCCCAATGGATGCTAATCCCTTTATTCTCTATTCATGTAAATCTTTCCCTGGACACCATGGCTTTTCCAACACCCGATACGGCCACAGTTTAATGAGCTACAGATAACAATTGTATTTTGCGTGATCACCAGGATGCCCATGGACCATGTAGACACTTCTAATCATGTGCTTACTGCAAGGAATTAGAAAAATGTCAATCAAGCAACATCTGTTTCTCAAAGGGGGGGAATAAAATGGTTCACGTCTAACAAACCATATGTTCAGTGGAATTTTCAAAGCGTGTACACAATCACGCTTACCAAATGCAAGCAATGTCAAAATGCTTTGATAATCTTTAATAAAAGTCTGCTATTTTAAAACACTGGCTTTTTGTCCTCAGTTAGAACTGAGTTGGATTCCTTGGAGTGCAGAGTTAGCAAAACACTTGATTACACACATTATGACGTCACATAGATTATTTCTGTTAAAATCTGTGAAGCAAGCGTGTGAGTATAGTTTGATGCAGCATGAGATTGTGAGTGCTGTTATGTAATGCAGAATGCTTAGACACTGACTTTTTGTTTGGGTGTGAAATGGATAAGCAATAATAATATTTTCCCAGTTATATCCTGTGCAATGATTGTGTAATTGTTCCTTTCTTATATTATAAGGCTGGGGTTAATTCATTACTGGTGCCTGATGCCTGTTATGGCCTTATGTCAATTAACTACATTAATAAGTCACACTAATGATGGTCCCTGATGGGTATGGAAGTAAAACCTGTCAGAAGAGCACAATTCATACACACACTGCAATAGGATGTGCAGGATTGCTCATGTAGGCTCTTCTCATGCAAGCTGACATGCACTGCTGCACACATGTGATGTCCGGATTAGAAGATGCATGAGCCCACCCCCCACTCCACCCCACTCTACACACACACACTCCTGCTCCCGGCCTGGCAAAAATAAAACTTCTTCTGTGTCAAAATGATAAAACTTTTATGATAGAATTTAGACTGCTTAAATGAAAAATGAAACGCCTCTTCACTTGTGTGTATTTGTTTATGTGGTTCATGAGGGCACACGTTTGTATAAAGACTTGAAATAGGTATTACAATGTGATTTATAGTTTACAAGGTGAGGAACTTAGTGGTGTCCTGTAATTCAAAATGCTTAAAAAAACACACAAAATAGTGTTGTTGTTTTTTGTAATCTTAAAAAAAAGCTTTCCTACAGTATGTGGATTGTAGGGTTGGTGTAGGGTGATAGAAAATACAGTCTGTACAGTTTAAAAAACCATAATGCCTATGGAGAGTCCCCATAAACCATAAAAACCTATGTGTGAGTTGCTGAAGTCAGTTTGTGAAATTCCATGGTCAATTGTAAGTGGAAAGTGAAAGCGTGGAAGCAGCTTAAACACATTTCTTGTAACTATGCTTCGTATTCTCAAAACAGTAAACACAAATCCATACTGTCTCGCCCAATTTCCCAAACATTGTATTTCCAGGTCAAAATGAAGCTCTACACTCAAAACCATCAACTCCTGCTCATACCAAACTTTGCCCACAGACATCACACACACACACACACACACACACTCTACAGCATAGTTTTACACAGTGGTGCAATTAATTCAAAACAGTATTTCCAAAACAATTATGTTGCTTATGGTTTTCCCCCTCAAAAACCCTTTATCATAAAAAACAAAAGACACGACTAATGTATACATGGGCACATATTTATTCATTCATGAATGAAAAAAAATTATACATTTTCTGCGTCAGCATCCCGTCTTTGCTCTGGGTTAGGACAAATAATCTGCTCCACATTACAGGCTGTACTGGCTCTGGACAAACAGTGGAGGTAATATCCTCTTGAATGATGTCCTTGTGTCATTGTTCACAAACAAGATAGGCTAAATGCTTAGTTATGTTGTCAATATATTGTAACAGTACACTCTGCTAGTGTTACCTGATGTAAACTATATGACATCAGTATGGCAGTTACTGTACTGAAATGCTGTTTATTTATGCATTCATTCGTTTACTGTAAAAAGTACAAATGTTCACATTGCAAAAGACACTGTTACACTTTTACCAGTGGTTTGATGAAAAAACAGAGAACAAAACAAAAACACACACTAAAGTGTCGTTGTGAAATAAAAAAGAAATATGTGCATGTTACAGTACAAAATAAAAATAAGAAAGTCCACTCTCACAATTATAGAAAATATACATAATCAGCTGCATGACTGTCCCAAAGCAATGGTAACTAGTTACAGTAAATAGAATGAGAAACTTTTATGATCTGCAAAAGAGACTAGATAATGTTGAACAAGTACTTTTGAGCGTTTGAAAGTTATGTTTTACATTACTTTTGCGTTACTTTCACATTATTTTTTAAAGCTTGAGTGTTTGTTTTTAATATAAGAAGTTCTATTTATAGCATGTGCAAAAGCTCTTTCACACCAAAAATTGTCACCAATAAATATCAGGCTGAAGAAAAAGTAAGTATGTTAGGTTTTGAAGTCATTTTTGCTTGTAAGTATGGTTGAACTGGATCATCAAAGCCAGGTCAGCAGCAAAGACATTGGTTAATAAAATGGGATTAGATACATTTGTGTTATTTAACATTTAATTGTTGTAGGCTTGTATCATATTATTATAATTAATTTTGATTAATACTAAATCTGTTTTTTGAGAGTGAGCGGAATTAGTGCACATTCACATTTAGTCTAGAACTACACTGTATTCACACGCCACACACAATGCCCCTGTATTTCTGATTTCCTAACATGGGGTCAAGAGACATGTCAGTCAATAAATAAGAAAACAAAGTAACTGGTGTTACTTTTTTGAAAAGTAACTCCGTTATATTATTCTAAAATTAAAAAGTAATGCGTTACTTTACTACTTGGAAAAAGCAGTAATATTACATAACTCTTACATTATTTATTACATAAATAATGCGTTACACCCAACACTTGATAAATTTTGACTCCCAGAGTTTCCACTTGAGTAATTGTGTGCTAATTGAGTTTTGCACCAACAGTTCACAAAATCTGACTCATGTGTTGAAGCAGGGAATAGTGTTTACAGTTAAAGGAAATGGGTGTGCTTTTTGAAAAATAGCATTATGGTCTTTACGTTTTACTTCAAAAGATTCAAAAGAACTGTTTATAGTGTTTAAACAATCGTGAAAAACTGTAATGTAAGGTCACATAGCAGGGATACCAAGTAGTGCGTAAACTCACCAAATGAGTTCCAAGAAGAGCCAAGAGTTCCAAACTTCCACTGGCATTAATACAGTATCAACACAAGCTTCATGGAATGGGTTTCCATGGCCCAGCAGCCTGTATGCCTCACAAATGCAGTGTGAGTTGTGGAAAGCACATAGCCACTGGAGTCTGGAGCCGTGGAGATGTGCAAGGCCCATAAAGACACAGTTGAATTGTCTTGGTTTGGAAGAACCTGACTGGCTCGCATGGAGTCTTGAACTCAACTCCACTGAATGCTGTTGTGATGAACAAGAATGGAGAACCAGAACTTCTTGGCCTACAGCAGTGCCTCATAAAAGTTCTATTGGATGACTGATCAAAATTTAAAAATGGTCAAAACACTCCAACATTTGGAAAAGTGGAAGAAGGGCAACCAACTACATATTAATGTCTATGTATCTAAAATGTTCTGTTATTATATTATAAGTCCCTGTTAAAATGGTCAGGTGTTTGTACATATAGTATAATATAAAATGTTATTCAATTGGAAGATAGAAAATAATAACCACACTTACTATTAAATGGTCAGATTGCAATTCTCATGCAATTTGCGACCATTTTACCTTTTGGTCAATCAACAGGATTGTCATCTACGTAAATCCTTTTGAAGATGCAAAGCATTTGCAGCTAATTTTGAATTGTCGAGTCCAAAAATATGCTCTGTGTCAACTCCATTAGAATTGTATTATGAGGCCAAAACAAAAATGTCAAATCAGTGTGAACAGATAATAATTATATATTAATCATTTGCTTTGTTCAAACATCTTGTTAAAACAGTAATCTACCAACTTCTCATCCAGGAAAATTGCCAGAAGTTATTAAATTCTCATAAGGTTCTTTTCACAGTTGATCTCTAAATGATCATTTACCAGCACTTTTTTTTTCAGAAAAATGTTTGTATGTGAATAAAAGCCCTCTATATGATCCATTTTTGAATATTTACTATGATCAAATGAACACTTTTTGAGGACTTTTTTAGTATACACTGACATCTCAATATCTCAGTATGTACAAAAAACTCCAGTCAGAGTGCTTGAAGAATTTGAAGCAGCATATCATTCTCATTTAAAGTATCATTTAAAGGCTTCTCTGTGCATTATTCATGTTGTTCTAAAAGTGCCTCCCATAAATAAGAAATGACTTAGTCTGACATGCTAAAGTATACATCCGCCTGGCTTAGTTTGGCAGTTAATGTTTGGCTTTTAAAGACTAGACTAAATAGACTGTATTAGTGATTGTGTCAAAAAATAAAAAGTACAATTTAGTAAATATGGACCGCCCCTGTATAATTAATCCCAAAACAGGATAAATGATTAATCCAAAATGTAATTTTTGCCAAATGAGACGACACAAAAAAAAAAATCAAAATGGCAATAAATGATCAGAGCCTTCAGAATTTAACAAGAAAAAATATTTATACTTAAATACAGTAGATGAAAATACTGTCAAATTGCCCTACTGTATTGGTATTTTTTTTTTCAGACTCTTGGTTATACTTCTTTGAGAGAAAGTTAAGCTTTGGAAAGAAAACATTTGTCTGAGAAGCTAATGTGAGAGTTAAATAGACTGCCACTGATAAAAAATTATGGTTGTACAAATAACACTAGCAAATGAAAATGTTAATTTATACACAATGAATAATACATTAGGTGAGCTTATATTACACAAGTAGATTTTGGTTATTGCATTTGCAGCAAATCATTTTAATTTAGGTGATTAGATACTGTAAATAATAAAAGCGGTCAACACATACTGTTCAATATTGTTTAATGTAATTTAAAATATTTGCTACTGGCTTTTTTTCAATCCGCAAAACTCCAGCTGCTCCTCAGTGCCAGTGTATTCAAAGCACGTCAACACATCACCTCTCCAGCAAAGTACAGGATTTCTTTGGCTGCTACAGATTCTTCTGGACTACAGGAGAACAGCCAATTAAGCTGCTAGATGCTGGAATTTAAGTGAGTTCAGCTTCTTTTTATTTCCTTAGGGAGAAGACTACCTGGTTGCAGATGTAATCAGCGTGGGAAGATTTAAATCAAGCAGCTTGTGTAAGAGTAAATGTAAATAATATGAAGGCCTGTACACTGTGTGTACATTCAGGGCCACTAACTTAAAAAATCACGATTGCACCGATTTATGTATACACAACAAAAATTACTCCAGTAAAACCACATGAACAGTTCAGATCTAAAAGCCTCTAAAAGCCACCTTGGTCAAAAATCAGATAATAAGTTAATGTTTAATGTTAAGTTAATCTCCCCACTTTGTATATACTGTATTTATCAAGTACTTTCACTTTAAATGTGCTAAATCTTAACCTCAAACCGTTAGGAAGTACCAGTACATACATATATGAAAACTATATTAGCCAGAAAGAAATGCCAAAGAAAACATACTGTACTCTTCACATGACTTTTAGGCAGTTAAAAAAAAATTGTAGACTTCATAGTTGAAATTTTCAACGATGAGTGGGATTCACAAAGAGTTTGAACCCCATGCAACCTGTTTGTGAGTCTCCATTGGAAAGGAATGATCTCTGATGTCTGTTGTTTGTTGTAAACATTGAAAAGGTGATTTTAGAAGGTTCGTTTTCTCTCCCAAAACTGGACTGTGGGGGTTAAATTTATTTTATACATAGCACCAACACATGCACATTGTAGATTCAGGCTTTAGTATATTCTCATCAATTCAAACACATTCTAACCTTTTACTAGATTATACTCTGGTGATGAAATTTGCATAACCTGAAATGCTATTAACATGCTATGGGTTCCTAAGCAGCATGTAAAAGGCTGCTATGAATAAAATAGTATTTACTGCACTCCATGATAAAAAGGAACCATTCTCTGTATACACATCCACACTAAATGCACAAGTTCACTTATAGAGCATTAACTTTAGCAACAGTGCCCAGATATTTAACATACTGTAATAAAAACACAGCAAAATGTACCTATATCAACATAATAAAAACATGCCAGGGTTCACATATTAAGCCTGTGTTTTTATTGTCACTTTGACATTTCACTTTGAAACAGCGGCACAATGCACAGTAAGGAATGTAAAAACAGTTCTGCACAAGAAGTGAACAGAGGTACAGATTTTTATAAGACCAGATTGATTTAAACAGACAGCACACTGTCAGCACCTTTTAAATTTAAAATGGAATAATAAAAAAATAAATTCTTGTCCTAAGAATTGCAGCTAGAGGGGGAAATACTGAATGATGATCAAATGTCAGAATATTAGCCATTTGTATTGTTCTCCCTTTGTCAAAGCTGATAAACTGTAATCTTGCAGGGTTATTCAAGGTAAGAATTATCATGTTGAAATGTGTATACATTTAACTAAATGATCTAGTGGCTGTCACACAAATTATGCAAATATAAAGGTGGCCTTGCTTTTCAATCCTCTTCTCTTGTTAAGTCCATTCTGTTGTTGACAGTGACATGCCTTAACTGACCTGCTGTATTCCACAGACTCACTGGCTAGTGTGCTTGGTGTCTGAAATAACTACCACAGTCCCAGCTGTAAGTTGAGTTTTTTGCTGTGAAGCTAGAGAAGAGGAGTTCTGTAAGGCCGGAGCTATCTTAGAAATTTATTGTGAGAAAAAGGTGCTTTACTGTGATTTTCCTGTAAGAGTAATCAACAAGTAATACGCACAACAGTATGTTCAAAACAAATCCATTATTAAAGCATTATGACAGATTTGTTTATTACAACCACACATTGTTTTACTTCACAAAATGATAATTGATGGACTACTGTGGTGTGGATTATTTATGAATTATTGTGATGCTTTCCATTAATAAGCAAAAGTGTGAAATGTGTCCGATGAAGAAACAAATGTTCGTCTTTTGGTGAATTATTCCTTGATGTGGTCACACTAGCAAAAATGTTGGGTATGGCTGTGAATACTGTGGTGATATATGAAGCCACTTTATTTAGCTTTCTGTTTATCGACCTTGTTGCATATTTGCTGAATCTGTGTGGGGAATCTTTTCCATTCTTGTGAAATTTGCGATTTGAATGACTGGATAACTGCTGGGAAGAATTGCAGAACAGCAGTAAATGAGACACAACTTTAGCCATGTGCCTAACTATATCCCCCATTTCTTCTTCTTCCCTCTCCTCCACCTCCTCTGAGGACAGCTCAGAGATAGATCCAATTTTCTTGTACTTGCACTGTATATTTTAAGCTACTGTATCCCAGATTTTATATGACGCTTTAATGTTAAGCTTCAGTCATCTTTTGTGACAGGAAGAAGTTTGGGAATGTTTCATTATTAAGTAATTAATGCATTTGTGACTGCTGCTGCTCAATCTTAACAAATGCAAAACTGATATGTACTTATTGGTACTTATTTTGTGTTTCTCTAAAATGTCCACCAAGGTACGTTTATGCCATGAGACCTGGCAGAGGTTTTCATTACTCTGTATATTAAATTCAATTCAATTCAATTAAAATTTATTTGTATAGCACTTTTCATGATACATATCATTGCAAAGCAGCTTTACACCAAGGTAATGTTTTACAGTATATGTAGTAGTAGCTTGTACATGCAGATATGGCATAGAGGTGAGATAAAGATCAATTAATGATGTAATCGAACAGACAAGGAACATTATAAATTAGTAGCAGAGTTCAGTAGTGCTGTGTGTTGTTTCAGGGTTGGTATCATCTGAAGTCCTCTGTGGGGTTAGCATCATCTGAAGTCCTCTGTGGGGTTGGCATCATCTCTTCGTAAGTGTTCTGGATCCAGACTGGAGCTTGTGAAATCCTAGTTACCACCGGATGACAATCCCATGGTAGAAACAGATCAAATAGGAACAAAATTAGCATAGCTGCTGTTCAAACTAAGAAAATAAAGATTTGTTAAACTAGAGCTAAAATATTAATAATGAACATCTGATCAGATATAGCTGCAGGAAAAGTTGAGATGCGTTATTCGAATGCTTGGCTAAAAAGATGTGTCTTTAATCTAGATTTAAACAGAGAGAGTGTGTCTGAACCCAGAACGTTATCAGGAAGGCTGTTCCAAAGTTTGGGAGCCAAATGTGGAAAAGCTCTACCTCATTTATGTACATGTATTCATTATTATTTCTGCATTTGCCTATAATCCAACAGGTTATTTTTTTTTTGCCTTTGTATACATAATTGAATTTATAGTGTCAAATGCTATTGTTAGGCTGGATAATGCCATCTGAGCGTGCCATATAGAGTTTTATTAAATTGATGCCACTGTCGTGTGTGTTTAAAAATCTTTTAACTCTTTCTTTCTTTTTATTCATTTCATCATCTGTGAATTTGAAGGTGCTCACCATAAGCCGTTTAGTGAAATTAGATTTTTTTTCTCTCTTTAGCGCCCTGACATATTGCTGTGGCATTTCTTCATGAACAGATTGCCCCTTTCAGTGCTGTGTGAAAAAGGGAAACATCTTGGCTTGTGCTTGCGTCTGTGCAAGAAACAATAGCTTTTATCAGCAAGCTGAAACAAGATTAGCAACCAACTGTGCCCTCTGAGGCTTCAAAGAGGAGCAGTTCAAGAGGAAACAGATAGGTGAGAGATTGCAGGTTGTTTGTTGTGAATCTGCTAATGATAAGAAAGCCGCACAGTTGCCTAAACTTTGAGGTGAAGATTTAAACGATGAATCACTGTGCTCTTAGAGTCCTGTCATGCTGGAATGGAGCCTAAAAGGGATTTAGACACAAACACTTGAGGAAGACCAATAAGTGCTGGTGCTTTGCCACTAGGAGACAAGAGCATCAAAATGGACCATCTCTTAGCAGCCGTTTACCTGAGGGTCATTGCAGCAATCCAAATCTGTCAAGGCAATTTACAGCCCAGTCTGATCACCAGCATCTGCCGCCCAACTCATTATGTCTCCCACCAGTAGCTCAATCAATCTCAACCCCACCTGCATCCAGATCAGCTGGGCTTCTGGAGAAAAGCCGAGTGAGTTGTGAAATCGCAGAGGTGGCGGGAGCACTGGGGGCAGTAATTGAAAGTTTAGAGATCTTCCATGCCATAATGTCAGTGAAAAGGTTTTTAATGTGATTTCACACGATAGGCTTGCAGTGGAGATCCAGCTGACAGTCCTTGAAATGGCTTATCACACTTAGCACTAAATCTTCCAGACACCTGGTAGCCTTATTAATTTAGCATTTTCCATACACTTTCCTCTTTATTTACTGATGATAAAGATAGAGGGGTCTGTGCAGGCTTCATTTATTCAGTGCTACGAAGCAGAATTTGGCAAACAGTGACTCCGTATGGTAGTTTAGCTGCATGGTCTTTCCATTTGTCTGACTCGGTATCTATTTGCAGTGCTGTATTGGTTGAAATGGGGTGAACTGTGTATGTGATAGCGTGTACCAGCACGTGCGGATGCTTGCAGCCATGGGCTAAAAGGGCTGTTATTTCTCTTGGGAGACTATATCGCAGCCTCTCAGGTCTCCATCAAGCGTTGGGACAGTCTGACTGAACATGCCAGCTTCAGATTGATTTACTCAGACGTGGTAAACCAGAGGTGAGGTATAGCTGGCTCCACTTTGATTTCATTTTAATTATAATTCATTGGCCATAACATTAGTACCAGGTTTCTATCTTGCCCTCATGTGTTAAAAACGGCTAATTTAACTAAAGTGTAGCTGTAATTGATCTTTATCGCTCTCTCTTTTTACATTTAGAGCTGTGTTTGGGAGAAAAGCTGCCACTTCTTTTGTTTAAGATACCCTTGTTGCAGAAAATATCTATTGTATTGCCTAATGTTAAATGATACACGGAGGGCATTATTAGTGTGAAAAAAGTGATAAATATTTAGTGCATAAAAAAAAAATCTTCTTCTAGACATTATACTGTAGGTGATTTATTGCCATGAGATATGATGTTTATGTACCACTTTTTCTCTGACATATTAAACCGTGTTTATTTATTCTGTAACTAATCCGGTAATTGAAGAACATTGCTCCCATGACTCATCTTGATCTATCAAATAAATAATTGATTTCAAAGCTACTGCACTAAGACATCTAAGTGGTTACTAGGTGATCTATTGTAAATTTAACAACGCTTCTGTGTGTCATCAATAATTTTAGTCCATTTTCCAGGAAGAGAAAGACTGTACATTTTAAATGTGTTTATGTGCTTAAGAGCACACCAGCATATATATGATTCAAGACATGGACACGCAATTCCAATTTTGATTTTATCTTTTATTAAAAAAATCTCTTGCTGGATTTCTTTCATATTATACCTGTGATTTTCTTGTCTACCCATCACTAGCTAGCCAATTATGCAGTGTTTTTAGAAAGTAGGGGTGTATTGGTGTCTGCATTTGAGCCCCAAAGAGCTTATTCTGTTACAAATCCTGGAATGTTGACAGTGACAGAAGGATCAGATATACAATACAGAACAACCACGGCAGATATCTGGATTGCTCTGGAGAGGATTACAGAGTAGCATCTGCTGAAATTATCCGTCCATGTGGGAAAGTTATATGCCTGCAGTGTGAATGTCAGCAGAAAGAAATATGCAGTGTTTTTAAGGTGGAAAATAATCACATTGTTACAGAATAGCCTAAATATATTTCTTGTTAATACCATGGAGGTACCCATTTTCTAAGAAAATATGCTATCAATGTTTGGCATGGTGTTTTGTTTGGTCCAGTAAGTTTATTTACCATATTCAGCATGTTTTAGACTAAAGATTCCTTATTCATTAATTTTTAAATGTGAGGACAAATAAGGACTCATATCTTTGATCTAAGAAGTTGTAAATGTTTAACAGGAATCTTAACTCTTGTGCGATGAAACTGTTGCCTTTGCACATGGTTCAGACACACTTTCAAATAGATTTTACCACATTGACATAAATGGTAGTTTGTGCTTTGAAAATAGTTGCTGACAGAAATCCAAACAGCTGAAAAAAATATGACCATATTCGCAAGTAATCCACATGGTTCCAATCCATCAATTAACATCTTGTGAAACAAATTAGTCGCCTTTCCTTAATATCACCAATTAAAGACTAAAATCTAAACAGATTTTTTTTCGTTTTGTTTTGGACAAAGTATTGCATTTTTTGCCAGAAGCAACAATGAAATATTAATTTTTGGCTGAACTATTTCTTAAAAGAGATGTACTGTACAGTGGGTATGCAAAGTATTCAGACCCCCTGAAATTTTAGCCATTTGACAAAATCATTTAAGTTTTTTTTTTCTCAATGTTCACACAGAACCCCATATTGACAGAAAAACACAGAATTGTTGACATTTTTGAAGATTTATTAAAAAAGAAAAACTGAAATATCACATGGTCATAAGTATTCAGACCGTTTGCTGTGACACTGCAAAGGGTGGCTGACTAAATACTTTTTTGCCCCACTGTATTCAGCTATTTTTAATAAGTTTCTTATTCTTCCCAATTTGTTACTTTAGCACTCAACAACCAGAGTGATATTCATAATAAATGATACCACATAGTTAAAACCTCCATCTCCATCTAAGGTTAACTGATGTGGTTGCATAATAAATTCCTCATCGTGATCTTCTGAAATATTTACATTTTCAATGCAAGATGGGTTCCATTTTCAAAACCACATGTGCTTTTAAACAAGAAATGTCGCACAGAGTAATGTGTACAACAGAGGTGCAGCCTTTCTCTTCTTTTTTCTCCCACGTTGGACTTTACTGACCATCTATCCTTGATGCTGCATACAAAAATGTTACATTTAGGTTTTGCAAATTGTTGCAGATAAACTCTCTAGTCTAGCGTTAGTTGCTTTTATATAGAACATAAAATGCATATAGAATTATTTCCATAATAATGATCAACGTATTACCTTACATTCTACAGTATAAATATGACTTTTTATTTAATGTAAATAAGTTATTTGAGTAAATTATCATTGGAATCATACTTTGTTTTATTTACTTCTTTATTTAACATTTCATTTTATAAAGATTTTAAATACTTTGGCTGAATGTTTACATTGTACATTGATATGATTGCAAGGTAACTGTAAGATTACATTTCTTGCATGTTCCCATTAAAATGTTGCAGTTGATTAAAAAAAATAGGTTTAAATAATTTTCTGAAAATTATTTTCTGTTGAATGGTTCCAAAAATAGAGGTTCTATTTTGAAACCATTCAACAGAAAATTATTTCGGATTCAAATCATAGATGCCAGCAAATTTTTCTTATAACTAGCAAACATCAGATAGAGGTTTCTGGGATCACTCACCAGCTGTCACAGGTATCTAGCAGATCATCTCACCTCGTCAAGATCCGATAATAGAGCCACCTTATAATAGAGCAGCTTCAGATATTTTGTTATGCAAGCATGTAGGATAGAATCTTTGTATTTATGGAAATATCCTTTACTGAATGTTCTTTGTCGACCTGAGCAGATAGACTTCAAAGACACCTAGTCTCCGTAAAGCAGAGTAGATTCATTATAATTTCAGTTCAAGCTTGCCACAGGTGCCTCAGGCTGAATGTAGACGAACGACTCTGACTTACCATGCATGTGTTCCAACATTTTCAAGCTTTCCATCTCCTGTGAGCAATTGAACTTTATTGTCTATTCAGACTGCTATGAATCTTAATGGTTCTCATTCAGTGATGGCTGCATGAGAAGTGTGGAGAGACTGACCTGTGACAAAGCTTAGCCAGTGGGATGTGAGATGGAGACTGGTTACTCTATTAATTACCACAGTGCCACAGCAAGGCATGAGAAAAGCATAAAAGTTATCCAGCATAGGGGGGTTTATTCGGGTTGACATATTGTGTTCTATTCAGTCTGTAACAAATGGAGCAAACGCCTCAATTTATCATATTAAATTACCTTAAAATTAAAATTTCCTTAGGAATGCAAAATATATGCACTAATCCGCAAATAATCTTAAAACCACTGACAGAAGAAATTAATTCCATTGCAACGGTCACCTGCTTAAATATTGTTGGAGACCACATGCACACCTTAATGGCAGTGATTCTCCATGATGGCGGTGCCCTCTTTTAGAACAATAATGCTCCATGCCATGCTGCAAAAATTGTTCAGGAATGGTTTGAGAAACATGACAAAGAGTTCGAGGCCTTGGGCTCCAATTTCCCCAGATCTCAATTCAATGAGGAGGAGGACCTACACAAATTCAGGCAGGTGGTTTTAATGTTATGGCTGATCAGTGTACAGTAGGTTCCCTTTAATTGTACACAACTGACAAGATACAAAGATGTTTAAGAACTCTTTTATGGCTTAATGTCAGTATAATTGTCAATATCAATTGTCAGTATAGTTTTGGACCCTAGTGGCATTTATGGTATGGACAATACTTGAAACATTTTTCCACAGAAGACAAAAAAGTGATGGAGTTTATAAGAGTTTTATTTTGGGTAAATCATCCCTTTAGTGCAGGAGGAAGCTGCAAACAGTGAATGCTCATGAAAAACTAAATAGATTTTTCTTGAAATTAAGCTGTTCATGCACTTATGTTTGTGTATTTCCTTGTTGATTCTGAAGCTTGCAGGAGTGGGCCTGAGCACCTCACTTGGCTCTTGACACAGAGGTTGTTAGCAAGGAAAGAAAATGTGAGAGGCTTTTTTGCAGCAATAAAAGCATTGCTAAGGGCCCCTTTTCCTCAAGAAGCCCCATTTCACCTCTGTTATTTTACTTCTGCTGTTGTCTCTGCTTCTAGGAGCCACTCTAATCCCACACAATACTCCTAAAATAGAGGCTCTTAAAAAAAATCAGCACGTATTGACAGGTTCCAATTTCAGCACTGCAGATGAAAAATAAAATCTGGAGAATGAGCGAGCCTCACAACCTTGTAATCTATGCTGTAAGTTGAGGGGCCTGTAAGTGATCCCATTGGTTCTACAGATTTAGAAGGGCTTATTCAGTTCTTCACAGCATATTGGACAGAAAGACCAAATGAAGCCTATGCATCCTTTGATATGTCCTCATTAATGGGATCGTGTCAGCCCACCAGCAAAAGGCTGTAAATGTAGATGCCTCCCACCTCTTTTCCCAATTTGTGTAATCACTTTTTTTTTTTTTTTTTTTTTTTTTTTTAAATCATTCAGTTGCTGGCATTTCAATCTCAAATCTGTCACTATCCTCCAGGGGATGTTTGCTGATTTACGTTTAGAGTAACTGGACATCCAGGTTCAGGACCTATATTAACACTTTACTGTACCCTAGGGACATATTGTGGCATTATTAAAGTATTTCTGCATTTACAGTATAAGACTTTCTGTAAAAATACCTTTATTACTAAACCACTTTTCATCTGTAAGTGAACAGCAGAGGAATTATATATACAGTGGATACGGAAAGTATTCAGAACCCCTTTTTTCACACTTTGTTATATTTCAGCCACTTGCTAAAATCATTTAAGTTAATTTTTTCCTCATTAATGTACACAGAACACCCCATATTGACAGAAAAACAGAATTGTTGACATTTTTGCAGATTTATTAAAATGGTTCTACACATTCATTTGAGTCCAGCTGTGTTTGATTATACTGATTGGACTTGATTAGGAAAGCCACACACCTG
>JAUYWG010000031.1:7713033-7724759 GCA_034779775.1 Enteromius afrohamiltoni
TGAATGGCCCAGCCAGAGCCCTGACTTAAACCCAATTGAGCATCTCTGGAGAGACCTAAAAATAGCTGTCCACCAACATTTACCATCCAACCTGACAGAACTGGAGAGGATCTGCAAGGAGGAATGGTAGAGGATTCCCAAAACCAGGTGTGAAAAACTTGTTGCAGCTTTCCCAAAAAAAATGTATTAGATCGAAAGTGTGCTTCTACTAAATACTGAATACTTAGGACCATGTGATATTTCAGTTTTTTAATAAATCTGCAAAAATATCAACAATTCTGTTTTTCTGTCAATATGGGGAGCTGTGTGTACATTACTGATGAAATGATTTTAGCAAATGGCGGCAATATAACAAAGAGTGAAAATTTTAATACTTTCCGTACCCACTGTATATAAAATATATATAATAAACAAAATAAACAGGCTTTCTTTGTGGTACTGCAAAATAACAAACAGAAAATGTCAGTCAACGTCAACTTTTTATAAATCTTCATACCCCTTTAATGTGGGTGTAGTTTAATTTAAGGTGATCTCCTTTTTAAAATAGGAGGGTGTTTTTTCCATTGACTTTTTGTAGTTTACTTCTGAGTGTTTCTCTCTCTCTGTGAAGTTTTACAGATTTGAGTCTAGTTCTCATGTTTGACTGAGAATACAACAGAATGTGATTTCAATCCAGTGCGAGTAAATCCCATGTCAACAGAAACGTTATGTCAACAGATGACAAGCAATAACACTTTTAGACAGAAAAAAAGTTTTTTACACCCATAACACCCCCAACAAAATATGTATATCTCTAATAAAGTTGGGTGTGGGAGGTGATGAAACTGACTCTTTGACTGTGTAATGCTTATGTGTTTCCATATACGTCAAGCACTGTTTGCAAGGAAAAGTGGGTCACATTAAAATACAATTTGTGCAAATGCGTCATTCCCTCAAAACGTTTTATGTACAAAAATAAGTTTGGACATATCTGCAATTTCAATTTCTGTTCTCATTTCTTTCTTTCTTTTCCTTTTTAGTAGTTTTGTTCCCATCATGCATAGATGTGAAAGCCAATCTTACCCAAAATCAATATAAAACTAACCAATCTTTCTGGATTAATAAGGAAATAAAAAAATAAATAAAAATAAGAAAAAACTCGAATTACCAACTGTTCAGCGTGTTCTGTTCAATAAGACAGCAGTACAAAAGAGACACAGATTGAATTCTACCCTAAAAAAAGAGAAAAGTCATGTTTAGGTTCTGCTATCTGCATATGATTACCATTATTAGGGAGGGAATGACTGGAATATGGGAGTTAATTATCTAGAACGATTCTTTCCTTTTTTTCCTAAGTTGAGTTTCCCAACTTCCAAGGTTCAATTATTCTTATCACCTAACACCCTTCATTCCCATTCCAAATACATCCCTCAGCAGGTGTTAAATTATGCTTTGGATTTCATACAGAACAGGTGTAGAATTTTATTAGCCTGTGAGTACAGAGTGAAAACCAGCAGTGATGATGATGATGTTATATAAATCACAATGCAAATAATAAAATACCATGCATATCGTGGCGCAAGATTTTATCTCCTCATCAGCATGTTATGTAATCACACACACACACATATATATACTTCCAGACCACTTTTCTTAACTAGCCTGTTTAAGTACTTTGGTCCATTAGTAATTTATAGCAATGGCTTGGCAACATAGGTCTTGCATTTGCAGTACTTAGCACTACGGACAACATGCACTTTTATTCACTAAATTCTGAGATAACAAGAAGATGTTGACAGAGGCAGTGCCATGTCGCACACCATAAAAAATGCTTTACTCACAGTACGTGGTAGTAACAGCAATGTGGATGAATGGAGTGACCTTCCTTCCCACCTCCACAGTGGAGATCCATACATTTGAAAACATAACGTTGTCTTTTTGAACAATTAATATACGTATGTGTTAAAGAAAAAGAATAGTATAAATCCAAAAGGAGTGCCGCACCAACGTGTATTCAGATTTAAAAGCACAATCTGCATAAACTTAAACAAGAGCAGCTGGTAAAAGTTCAAGTAGCTGTTTGAATAGGGTCATTTAAATAATCACACTCCCATATATGCTATTTTTGTGGAAGATGGATTGTTTTGATGACAAGTGTATTTCATGTGTTGAGCTATCAGCCATTTGAAAAAAAAAAAGAATGAGAGATGAGTGTGTAAGTTTCTGTGTTAAACAGAGGGCAATGCGAATTGAGATTAAAGAAAATACTATAGAGCAGAGTTTCCCAAATGGAGGTTTGTAAAGGAAATGCAGGGCATTCATGAGTTGATGATAATTAAATTTAATATAAATTTAAAGAAGTTTTATATATACATTGGACAATTTCTAGAATTTCTGCTTACACCATTAAATCAGCATTCTGCCCTAATAAAAGCTTGAAGAATTAGACATTTAAAGGAGAAGAAATATAAAAAATAAATATTAATAATATTGTAACTTGCAGTGTAAAATAATTGTAATAAATTTCATTAACAACAGTAAAATTTTATATATTACAGTTAAAGCAGTATAAGAAAAAGAAACGTTTTTAAATAAACACTCAAAAGTTAATGGTCTGTTTTACTTGCATGTCATGGGACCATTAACCAACCAATTATTTCTGACAAAGGCTAAAATAAATTTCAAGTTTTGTTTGTCATAAAGTTTATATATACACTGCTAGAGGAACTAAATGCCTCTATATGAAAATGAAGCTCAGACCAGAAATAATATACATGGTTGATGTATAGTATTTTTCAATTATTCAGTTCAACAGTTATATGAAAATGACCCATGCTGCTCTCAAGGGTGCTGTTTAATTTGTTTGTGTTTAACATAATCAATTACAAGAGCTCTGGGAGTCTCTTAGGCACTTCCTCCAACATCCATGTTGACATGACCCTGATGGATGATTCCACCTATGATTGTCATAAACTGCCTACCCAGAGTGATTAACAACATCTCATCAATATCAAAGACAGCAGATACACACTTAACAGTCTCAGTGAAGTATTCCAGTATTATGATACTTAAAAAAGTGTCTGAGAATTTAAATCATGAAAGGTAAAAAGTTATCTATTGAACATTTACCAGTAAGTTTGTGTGTGTTCATATGTTTGGGTGTGTTGTCATCCAAGGTCTATAAGGTCATAGGCAGAGCTTGTTAGACACAGCACATCACTACACATTTGTCATGAATTTCTTTCCAATTTCCAGAGGCAACCTATGTTCAGCCAATCTTGAAGAACAAATCTCTGACATAGACAGGTATCAGATCAAACCAGAAGGCAATTGATTAGCATAATAACCAAACAATGCCTCCCCTTTCAAGTTGGATAAATGTCGCACTGAAAATAAGTCAAATCTAATAAAGTCTGATGGTAGTGTGGTCAAAGTAAATCAATTTCTTTTCCAAGTAACTGTAAAGATTGTATTGTTTCTAAATGTGACCGCGCAAATTTGTCTAATAGGACAAAAGAGGTGTGTTGGTTAATGGAGAAATATGAGTAATATATGTATAATTTTAATGAAATAAGAGGAATCATGAAAATTTTATTTTTTCATTTAGTTCAGTCCTGATCAAGCTGTTATATAACATGTTTACCTAAACATCATACATCATGTTTTAATTTAGTACTCTGAGATTGCTTATTAGTCCTCAGCAATTAAACCTTCAAGTCCTGAACATACTTCGGTTTTCCAACATCATCTCCATATTTGACCCCTTTGTAATAGTGGTTGTATGATTTTGAGATCCATATTTTGTTGAATTTAGGGAGTCAAAAAGCAACTCGATGCATTAAAGGGTTAGTTCACCCAAAAATGAAAATTAAACTGACCTTTCGAAGCATTCTAGGTGTATGTGACTTTCTTCTTTCAGAGAAATCCAATCGAATTTGTATTAAAAATTGTCCTGGAACTTCTAAGCTCTGTCATTGTACAGGGTGGGTTTCTCCCTAAACGTCCCGTCCAATGCATTGTAAGATAAATATCCATATTACAAACATAATAAACACTTTTTTTATTTTATTGTGTATATGCATCCTAAATTTAACCTTTTCAAAGTGTATACAGCAAACACCTGTTTAGTTCCATGGAAAGGCTTGGAGGGGTCTGGACAGTTTTAATATAACTGATTCATCTGAGGAAGAAAGTCACATACACCTAGGATGCTTCAAAGGTATATAAAACACAGCCTTTTTTATTTTTGGATGAACTAACCATTTAAGTTCTGGGGTGTGTAAACTTTTGAACAGAAAAATGAACAACAATAACATTTTGCATATTCTGCAAGGGGTATAATCTAATGAGTAGAATTGTATGTATTAATGTAAGCTTGTATCTTAATTTAAAGTAAAGAGCAGTTAGTACAGTATGTGGCATTTCAGTGGATCCCTTAAGATTAAAGTTAATGACTGTAACGGTAACGGTCAGTATGAACGTCTGTGGATTGATGTCTTAATCTGTTGAGAAAGACAAGAGCCTCTTTTCATTGTCTTGATGTGCTAATCTCAGCATTTCTTTCCGATTCCCACATCCAAGGACAGGTGTCTGCTTTAATTTGCAAGTCTTTCTTCAAGCAATATGTAAGCACAGGCGCTGATGCCACTTAAATGGCAAAAGAAAGTTTCTGTATAGGACTATGAAAGATCTGGCAAGATTGGATGGTTTGTGACATTATCCCCCGGTTTCACAGACAAGGCTTAAGCCTAGTCCTTAACTAAAATGTAAATCTGAGCTCTTTTAAATGAAAGAAACTTGCACTGAGGGAAACTTGCACTGAGGGATCTTAAAACATGTCAGTGCCTTTGTTTTGTCTTAAGATGCACATCAGTAATGCTTTTTTTTTTAGCACATTTATAACAATTACTTAAATGTACAAACTGAACTATGGCCTAATCCTGGTTTAGGCTTAGTCTTTTCTGTGAAATGGTTACTTTAAACTCTATTATTAAGAAATTGGTCATGCTTAAATGTGTCTTACCAGTTTCTTTACATCTAGAGCACTATAAAAAACTTTAATAAATGAATAGGATACTTACTATGATGTAGCTGATTGGTACAGTATCACTGCTTTGACCTCTGGGACCATATTTCTAAAATATCTCAGAACAGAAGTTCTACTCAAGTCTCAGGAGTTTCATTAAAGAAGCTCGTGTCCATCGCTGAAGAGAGGTGAAGCACTGGCTGGTGAATCCAGCTGACAGTTTATGACAGCTAGCAGTGTCTTTGAAATGACACATTCAGTTCAACAGAAAAGACATTTGCCCACTGATGGATGTGATAAAAGACGTCAAATGGTCTATTCAAAAAGAATAACTTGCAAACTTTTTTTAACAGTTTCAAGCATTAGATCTGAAAAACTCTAATAAGAAATAATGCAGGCTTAATAATAGTTGTACTGCACATATTTCATTTTTCTTGAATAACGAGGGTGATAAAAAGGAAGAAGAAAAATTACTTTCTAGCCTATGCCAAGCTCTTATGAAAATGTACATGGAGCTTATTTAACAAGTCAGGGCCTTGGGTGCTCTTTTGTGCTTATAAAAATATGTAGCATATTTTCGAAACTAAAACAGGATTTAAATGCATTGGTTAAGTAAAAAAATTTGTTAATGGATATTGAAAATATGATAAAGACAAATTTTGCTTTCAGCAGCTCTACAAAGAGACTAATCATTTAGCTCTGTGTTGATTGAGTTAATTTTAATAACAGTATAAGCTAATCACTACATGAGTTCTGTTCAGCTATACAGAAGCAGCTCAACAGAAGACAATATAGTCTTGTTTTTTCGGGGGAGTTTTTTTTATCAGCTTGAGTCAGTTCAAAATTGGTCAGTTTAGTCCAATAACAGTCACAGATGTTGTGAAATTAATTAAATCTGCAACAAAGACAATTAAGCAATAAAGAGGCATGAGCAAGCCAGAAGGTGAAAGTGGCAAGGAATCCAAACTCCATCAGGTGGAGAAAAACTGTGTGGTCTATGATTCTAGGTAGCATAACAAGGCATAAATTGATATTGTTCAAAAATGTTCCATTCAGCTCCTTCTGCTTGAAGATAAGAATATGAGAGATTTATACAGTAATCTGTCCAGCAGGTTAAAACATTAAGATAAGAACAGAAAACCAAATGAACATGACACTGCACATTTACAAACTGCTATGAAATAACCATCTTTTATGAAAGTATATTTATGGAAATCTGTACCCTGATGAAACATCAGATCTTTAACATAGAAGAGAAGTGGCATGGCCAGATATAAAAAGAAAAGCTAGGGCTGGGTTTATCTGTCAGGAAGGAGAAATGTACATTTTGCTGCTGGCATTCAGCAGGGAACTGAAGACCAAAGCTATTGCTTCAACACAAAGCTATTGACAGCAACTGACAGAAACTGAGTCACAGCCTCTACAGGCTACTCTGCTGTCTGGAGAGCGATGGAATTAAAGCACTTACCTTACATTTAAGTAAATGTCACATTTTTGGCTGTATACAGTGAGCTTGGCCTCTATATTTTAGCCTGTACTGTTGATGTTTGTTATACCTGGGGAAAGCTATCCAGATCCTTTGCTCATGGGAACCTCTGAATGTTTAATCCAAATACATTGAACTGTCAAGGTCATGTGACTAATCACTCTGAAGCCGCGGGGACATTATGTCATGTGATTGCTGATTGGCTGAAAGGCGCCACAAGAGCATGCCCTTCACTTGCAACAATATTGAGATATGACAGTAAAAGCAAGCACACAATTGAATTTATTTTATCATTCATATATATTTTTTATTTATCAGAATTATTCTACCTGGTCGTACCTTGGTGAACTTTTTATTGACACACGAAATACGTACCAACGAGTACATATCACTGCAGTTTCCTGAAAGAAATGAACACTAGGGGCAGTAAAGCTCCAACGCCTTCACAGAGTTTCGATTAATAAATAATAATTTTTGCACAATTACTTGAAGAGTATCATGTTATGACTTTTACACAATGCTGATATATTTAAAAACTGATGCTTTTGAACATTAGCATTAGCAATATCCAGCTTCATATCCATGGATTTTTATAGACTGTAGGTTTGTTGGGTAGATCATGGAGTAAAGAGAATTGAATTCTGTGTAACTACAGTTCGACAAAACAGTTCAAACCTGTGTAGTTAGTTGAAATGGCAATGTTGCTTCTTCAAATGCGTTTTTATATCAGTTTCGGATTTGTTAACACTATTGGTTAGGTTTAGGGTTGGATTTGGTTTAGGGAATATTAACTTTTAGAGCAATAACTTTTAGCAACAGTCTACGGATATTTCATTTCTGAAGGGCCTCAATACATACCTGTAATAACTCGCGGGGCGGATCCATCAGCGACAATGTTTATTAAAGAGTAGTCAGACAGGCGGGGGTCGATAACACAGTGTAGACAGTACAGCGTGGGCAAAACAAACTCGTAGTCAGGGAAACAGGCAATATGTCAGGACAGGCGGCAAAATGGCGGAAAACAAAGACAGGCAATAAATCAAACACGGGAAGGCAATAAGAATAATAGGTAGAACGCTTAGAAACGATAGCCGGGGCAAATCGAGACTTCGCAACCATACAGTTCAAAGGACCGAACTTAAATAGTCCCAGAAGGTGGGAAACAGCGCCAACATCCGCCGAGGTACGTGGTGTAACACAGTCCGGGTGGAAACATTAGTACTCGGGGGAAGGTTCCCGCTGCTGCTGGCCGGAGAGGGCCACAAAGGGGCGCTCTGTGACAATACCTATATCAACCATGATAAAACTGTGCCAGGGTTCACATATTAAACATGTTTTAGTGCCACTTAGTGGATATTTCTCTTTAAGACTGTGGTGCAGTGTTGCCAGATGTACAATAATTATCGTGTTTGTACCTCTGTGCGATGTATGATCAATAATGAAAAAAAATGCATATGTATGATAATTTCAGTAATTTGTTAAGCTTAAAATTTTCGCTCGTTTGAATCATCTAGGGATTCTATACTAATTAATTTAGCTGTGGATCCTATGTCTACCTTTTAAAGCAGCACTATAACATTTTTGGTGCTCTAATGGTTAATAAACACAACTGCCCGCATCCCGCGGAAGAACATTCTAACATTCTAAAGGTTATGTCTATGGCAATTTACAGCAGTGATGACCCAAACAGGCTACAAGCACTTATTATAAGTGTACCATGATTTGTTATAAGACAGAACATTGGTCTGGAAGATGAATTTGTAATGTACTTGCTCATTATATACAGTACATTTTGCAAATTTTAAACACAGAAAAAGTTACATAGTGCTGCTTTTAGCCAATAAGCACTATGTTGCAGTCCATGGCGGCATCAAATCAAAAAGAGCATTAGATTTGTAGAGGTGATGCTTTCTAAACTTCTTCAGAATAACGGGAGAGTTTGAAAGGTTTGAGGCTAAAGGTTGTGTTTTTGTTTCTGATAGTCTTTCTACAGTGTAATTAAAGAAAGTGTGAACCTGCATTGATTAAATCGCATACCCACTCAGATATTACACCCGCTCACAGCCTCTGCATAATCTGTATTTGGTGTTAGACTGAGTCATATGAGAAGAACCTTTAGTAGCGAGAGGATGAGTGCACTTCAGGGACTGAAGTGCGCACAATGCTTTCCCTCTTTGTCATATTCATCTTCTCTTCTCCTAGTGAGAGAATCTGAGCACAGCAGTGATGAGTAAAGCTTCCTCCACACATTCAGACACATTTACACACCACCCCAAACCAAATCTTCATCTGAAGCGCATGTGCTACCTAATATCAGTTCATGGTTAGAGACTCCGCTGCTTTGTTAGATTGTCAATAACTGTAATAGTGATTCACTTTGTGCCCTTTTTAACTTGACTACTTTCAGATTGCAGAAGGGGATGTTGGCGACATCCAAATCAAAAAAAGAAACAAAACACCTGCATACCTAATAGACCCCGAATCCCCTTACCTGCCTAACCTAAAGGGAAACAAACACGAAATTAATAAATCTTCGCGTACGCAATACCTGCCCTACACTAACTAGAGGTTAAGAAAAAGATACAGAAGATGGAGCTCGCCTCTAACGTTATACATCGTAAAATCCATGTGCACAATGTCACGCAACCTCTTACCTGTCCCTTTTCTCCAAGCCTCAAAATACGATATAAATGATGATCAAGAGGTAAGCAAATGGAGAGGGAATGTGAAAAAAGTGGTGTGCTAAGTAATGATGTAAACAGGGTACAACAATGTACGGCAGTACAGAAAGTACAGTGGCGTCTTTTCTCCAGCCTTATGCCACGGGCACTGATTTGACTGGAAGACTGATCAGCGACGTCACGGGAACTGGTAGCACAGGTTAGCAGTGTCGACCAATGAAATGAGCCTGCAAAAGTGAAAGTAAGAAGAGGAAAACAAAAACGGGAACTCGGAAAACACATAAACAAAGTGTTAATACGACGCAAGGATTTTGAACTTTAAACTTCAAACACACAAAAGAAATGTTAGAGATGTTACAGAGAAATGTGATTGCACATTAAACCATAAATGGGTAGAGAAGCTTTTTAAATGTCAATCTATCACAAAATGGTTTATTTATCTTGAAGGTAAAATGGTTTGTGGTATTCTACACTCTACTCGCAGTTTATCCTACTTTTAGTTGATCAGTTTATCCTTCTTTTGAATTATACTTATTTTTTCAGATATTGTTTAACATTTTTAAGGTATAGAACAAATATTAATTCCAAAGAGAGGAAACAAATAGAAAGAGACTAATAACGGAGAAGAGAAAATGGTCAAATTTACCTTTACATCCTCGGCAGTGTTAACTTGTTTATTTACTTATTTTTGTAACTGATACAAAGGTAATTTAACATGAGGTAAAGTGTTATTCATGTACATACATTTTTTACAAGGTATAAAATGCTAAATATTAAGAAATATTTGCATCATCACAAAAAAATCATATATATATATATATGACATTATATTTAAATAAATATCCTACATTTTGCATATTTCTGTAATTTAGTTACTGTATTTATTTATTTCATATTTATGTCAATATAAGTGCATTTGTAATACATACAGTATATACTGTATATATTCAAGTGTATATTTGTAAATATATTTTAATTTATTATGTGTGTGTGTACATTGAGGCACAGTTAAACTGCTCTCATGCTTTGCATGCTTTTCTTTTTGAGCATACATTTTTATTTGAGCACTAATGATTTAACAGCTGCTTTAAAAGTTATGCCCAGCATCCTTCTTTGATCCAATTAGCTATGACAGGAACAGAAATAGCATAGCAAGACCGACTGCATTAGATGAATCAGTGGATCTAAAATGGGAGAGAAAGATAAAAATTGGGGTACTACTAAGACACAAAACACTGTGAGTTTACATAGATAGCTTAGCCATGAACATTTTGAGTTAAATATATTGAAATGTCAGTCTCGCCCTCGCCGTCTGTCCTTTCCCATCTATCTGTGCACTTCAGTCTGCATACAGTGCCTAACAGTGCATGCTGTTTTATCTCTGAATTAATCCTCTTTCCTCAGAGATCTGTGTGTGAAGCAATGGTTCAATGCTACTGTTATCAGTTCTCTTGTAGAAGTGTAGTCAAATATCAACATTTGCATTGATGCTAGCATATGCATTGAACCATAGCATTGTTTGATAGTTATCTTGTAAATAAAATCTGTACTGTACTTTTTTTTTTTTTTTTTTTTTGATTTCTTGTTTCTCCAGCGTTTCTAAACACAGAAACATAAACATTGCAAAAAAAGAAAACCTCTCTTTTGTTCTGTCAGTATTTTTGCTCTGTGCCTCTTTTTGTGTGAATCCACCAGGGACTGCTGGGATTGCTTCCTGAATGACAGATGTCTTGAGTAGAGCTGTAAAGATTTGGAGGAAGTTGTCTTATTTGAACTTTCTTCCACAACCCCTTGAGTGGCTCTGCTTTAGATGTGAGGCAAAAAAGAAAATGTGGAGGAAAAAAGGTGGAAATTACAACCGCATCAAAAAAATTTCATTCTGATCACAATGTAGTCTGTAGGCATCCATTTTTACCGTCCCATTAGCACTTTAGGAAAGGCTAGAACTCATTTTAAGATTCAGGATGGGACTTGTACGATAGTCTCTTTGTGTCAGTGAACATGTCTAAGAAGCTTCAATGATTCAGAACCATCCTGTTCAACCCCTGGTAACACAAGTTCAGGCCAAATAGAGCTTGCTGGTCACAGTGGGGAGCTCACAGACAATGACTTGGCTATTATATCATTCTTATCCTCAGTGTATCGTGTTCCATTCGTTTTTTAACCACACACCATGGTGCTTCTGTACAGATCTCTACACTCCTGCTCGGTGAAACTTAGAACTGTATTTTTCATATATTTTCAGCCACACTTCATTTTACAGAATATTACAGTATATTTCCTAGCACAGCATGCTTATCATCTAGCCATCCTGACTGACAAGCACCGGTTCTTATCAACATGAAGCAACAATGATCTGTAACCGTACCATATAATACATAAACAAAGCATATTTAACAAAACAGAATAAATAAATAAATAAAAATACACTTTTTCTTTTGCATACAAGAGTCAATGCTACAAATTAAAGATCAGAATCAAAAAACCAACCAAAAAAAAAACAAGCCAACAAATTATAATGTTTTACTTTTGCATAGTAAATGATATATATATA
>JAUYWG010000031.1:7724859-7739263 GCA_034779775.1 Enteromius afrohamiltoni
TATATAAATCTCCATAGTAAATTTATTTTGTGTGTGTACGTATGTTACACATACACAGTAAGTGCATCTCAATGAATTAGAGTGTTGTGGAACAGTTCATTTATTTCAGTAATTCAACTCAAATTGTGAAACTTGGGTGAACTTCACTAGGAATGGATCGAGGCTGAGGTCAAGGCATCAAGAGCCACCACACAGAAGTGTCAAGGAATTCGGCCACAGTTGTCGTATTTCTCTCGTTAAGCCACTCCTGAACCACAGTCAATGTCAGAGGCATCTTACCTGGTCTAAGGAGAAGAGGACTGTTGCCCAAAGGTCCAAATCCTCTTTTCAGATGAGAGCAACTTTTGTATTTCATTTGGAAACCCAGGTCCTAGAGTCTGGAGTAATGGTGGAGAAGCTCATAGCCCAAGTTGCATGAAGTCCACTGTTAATTTTCCACAGTCTGTGATGATTTGGGGTGCAGTGTCATCTGCTGGTGTTGGTCACTGCACTCGTTTACCAAGAAATTTTGGAGCACTTCATGATCAGCTGATCAGCTTTTTAAAGATGCTGATTTCATTTTCCAGCAGGATTTGGCACTTGCCCTCACTGCCAAAAGCTTCAAAAGTTGGTTAAATGACCATGCGCACTCACCAGACCTGAATCTATGGAGTGTTGTCATGAGAAAAAAGAGACCAAAAAAATGCAGATGAGCTGAAGGCCACTGTCAAAGAAACCTGGGCTTCACCACCTCAGCAGTGCCACAAACTGATCACCTCCATGCCATGCTGAACTGAGGGAGTAATTAAAGCAAAAGGAGCCACTACCAAGTATTGAGTAAATATACAGTAAATGAACATGCTTTCCATAAATGTTTTTTATTAGTCTTATTAAGTATTCTAATTTGTTTTGGGTTTTTGTTCAATCTGATCCTAAATCATCACAATTAAAAGAACCACAGACTTAACCTACATCTGTGTGCATTGAATTTATTTGATACACGATTTTCATAATTTGAGTTGAATTACAGAAATAAATGAACTTTTCCACGACATTCTAATTTATTGAGATGCACCTATACATAAACATACATAACATGTAGTAGATACGATTAGATATAGTAGATTAATATCTGATATTGCTCCAATTTCTAAAAGGTTCCATGTATGTTTTTTACTTAATATAGCAATACGTTTAGTAGAATTGTACAAAACTGCAGAAATGTGTATTAGCACTGCTTTTATATACGGTACTGTATATACACAGCTGGAGGTAGACTATGACAGCATGTATTTAATGTTTGTTGTGCTCACTTGTCACTTGACATCAATGGATTGCTGGGATTTCACATGGAATATATGCTGCAAAAAAGTGTCATTATTTCCCTTGAAGTTGGCGTCCGTACTAACAAGATGGAAGTGATGACAAGATGAAATGAACCTCTGTAATTAAATCGACCCTTTGACCTCTTAGTGTTAATATGCTGTAATGTGTGTGCGTCATTGTTGTGCTTCATCAGTATTGGTCATTATAGTTGATTCTTTTTCCTCAAGCAATTCAATCCACAATCTAAATTTGTATCTAAGAGGCAAACAGCTCTGTTACTTTACTTCACATTTTCAGTGTCTTTTTGATGCTACAGTATACAGGGACGCATTTGCCTGACTGCACTGTCAATGCTTATTTTAACTCATTGCAAATCCTCTTTGTCCTCCTTTCGGGGTTTAATGTAGGAGTTTCATACCCACAATGCTTATAATAAAAGGTTTTTCTGAAATCACATAAGGGAATGTCTGAAGCTCAGAAATCACATCAAATGAAATGTTTGATTTTCAGCTGCTTTTCATCTAGCAGTCAAGAAAATACAACTTTAAGCTGTTAGTCCTTTTTTTGCAAGTCTTTATTCAGTGTTCAGGGTCTCTGAAGGTCTCTTTCAGTTCAAGTAAACTCATGTGTATGTATTTAAATAGCCAAGACTGTACAGTAAGCTAGTCATTATCTCACCAAAAATCCCTTCTTGGTGATAACATTTCTGGGGTTTATTTTTTTAATAATGACCAGCTGTCCGTAAATGATCACTTAGTTACTGCATTTGTAATGATTTTATTTGCTTTCATGTGCTTTCATAACTCTTACTGCAGCCTCAAGGAGGAGATGCCCTAATGGCTGGAAAAATGGGATTTGTTATGGCTGATGAGAAGTAAAATTGCAATTTAATAACACGCTGGAATTTTGACAGAATAAAATACCTAATTACAAAAATCATACAAATTAAAATGCTTATGTGAAGGCAGAAATTAATAACGTAAAATAATAAACCAGATTTGGCTCACACTGCTTCTCATTAACATAAATCGTTCTTCCATCTGATGCGTTTTACAGGCAAGGATTTTAGGCATTGTAAACGTTCATTTGTTTTAATAATTTCATTTCGTGATTTGCATATTATAACACTTAAACAGAGTCTTCTGTGATTACCAATTACTTGCCTACTTGGAAATCAGACCGCATGTTTTGATGGTGTTTCCTGGGAAACCTTGGTGGTATAAATTATTCTGCTTATTAAATCCAGGTGGTTTGCATTAGGTGTAGAAAAACAGAAGTTTGCTTTAAAGAGAGAACAAAGCAGCTGATGTTCCATTAACATTTATCAAAAATCATGTTATTATTTAACTTCAGCCCAAGTCCACCAACATATTTATTCGATTCAAACAGTAAGAATTAGGTTCCCGAACACTTGCACTCCTCCAACTGCCACAGGGAAACCTGTGAACTTACTTAAAAACCTGATCTATCTTTAAGCATTTTTACAATTCAAAGACCTTTTTTATTAAAATATTTATATATGAATGTTGGCATGAATGTTAGTATACACACACTTGAAGATCAAACCTGTGCATGCACACATTTTATTAAGTATGTAAATAGCCACATTCACATTGTCAGTAAAACAGCATATTATCTTACTGTCAGTGATTTTAAAGCAGTGTTTTTGGTCAGTCCTGCTACATCAAGGACTGCCACAGTAACATGACTGTTTGGGGAGAAAATTGGACGATGTTGTACTTTTCCCCCCTGCCTTTTCTATGTTCAAAAGCACAAGGAAAGTGGGTTGAGGAGGTGACGAGAAGATGTCGGATGACGCATTTGTTAATAATATCACTGCTTAAACCTACTGCCTATAACTCCATAAAATAATCAGATGATTTGTATTTTGTTTGGTTTAATAATACCTTTGCCAGTATGACTCTCTTTGTGAACCTGCATGCAGCCACTACAAATCTGTTCATCGACATCTAAAGTTTTGTTTTGTTTAAATAAATATAGGAGGAAAAAAAGATTTATGTAAGGTGATTAAATAAATTTTCTGAATTCGTGGTTCCCTACAGCAGCTAATGAGAATAAGAATAATGTGCAGTAAACGGGGAAACTGTTTGCAGTACAAACAGGTATATTCATAATTAAGACAATACATTTAAATAATATAGTAAGAAACACACGTTTGAAATATCACACAATTTTTTACAGCTAAAGAATAGCTGAAGACCATAAACGTTAAATTTACAAATGGCCATGGCCACTCTTATGGCAAAAATAAGGTGGACAGCAACCACTTGAGTCTTGATCTTGATGTCTTGTTCACACAGCAGCTTACCGTAGAGGCTGTCTGTATGAATGTGCAATGGAAGTGACTATCACCTGTAACCACAGCAACCGTGACTAAAGTAAACAGTGACTGCAAAGTCTTGTCACATTTAACACAACAGAAGTTCAGCTGAGGTAGGATTTCAGCCGTCAAATCTTAATTAACCGTGAGCAGCTTATATACCTCAGTAAACAGCGGAGCATTTGAGTCACACACAAACCACAGAACAATCTGGAGCTGCTCCAGTGGAGGACAGTAACAGGATCTAAACCAGGGCTGTCCAAACTCGGTCCTGGAGGGCTGGTGTCTGGCAGAGTTTAGCTCCAACTTGCCTCGACACACCTGCACAGAAGTTTTTAACATGCCTAGTAAGAGCTTGATTAGCTGCTTCAGGTGTGTTTAATTAGGGTTGGAGCTAAACTCCGCAGGACACAGGCCCTCCAGGACCAAGTTTAGAATGTTCTGATTTGTCCTTTTTCACAAGTCACATTGCAAAACATTGGAAGTGTATCCAATTTAGGACCACATATGAAAGTGGCCTGGGCCCGATTTGAAAAATTCGGATTTGTGCTGTTCAGACTGTCATAAAAAAATCAGATATGGGTCACATTTGGGCAAAAAAAGTTGTATTTGGGCCACTTGAGCCTGCAGTGTGAACTAGGCCTTAAATAGCCTAGTTGAACTGTAGCCTGATCCTTTTTTAGGTTTTTCAGCTACTATATCTTAAGTCTTTGGGAAAAAATAGTTATTATACATCTGAAATGGATGCAGTTACCACATAACTAATGTCTATATTGTCAGAAATGTAGTCAAAGAGATAAAACTGTTAGAAAAAATGCATGTAGCATCTGATGACCCAGGCTCATGTCTGGACCATCATTGGAATAATGTGGGCAGTCCCATAGTGTGGGCTGCTTACAGAGAGCCGTCTGTGAGCCTAATGCTGTGGGCCTCACCTGGGCCTGTTTAGGTTTGGTGTGGACTGTGGACTAGCCCACTGTGGCTGCAAAAATCCAGCATGGGTCCCACAAGGACATGTTTGCAGGGTAAATTTATTAAGAACCCAGAACTGACAATTGTATTCTATATCTAATCTAAGTGCCATTGGACTGAACTAGACCTGAACTGAACTTTGTCAAGACAAACTTTAAGTTGGCTTGAGGAAAGAAGGAGCAGAAAGTTAAACTACATCACAAAGTGGGGGAGTGTTTTCATAACACCGCCTGAATGTTTACGCAAAGAAAGTAGGCGCAACTATTATTCTAGCTGTATTTGCTGCCAATTGCTTGACATGCTGTGTGTCATTGTGAATGTGAAACTACTTTGTTTGTGCTTCCAAAAGATGACATAACTAGAAATTAGCTGTTAAGTAGTATTTACAACAGAACAGTTCAACCCAAATATTAGAGTGTGTTTTACGGAGGACAGACTAAAACCTGGAAAGTAACCTATGCTGGCTGTGCACAGAAACTATAAAGTAGAGCAATTCTACTTCTGCAAGGACAGTCTGGTGCTTGTGACTCACAACCTTTAAGTCATTTCTTCTTATTAAAAGAACCTGCTACTTACTATTCAACCACATGTTTTGAGCAGTGAAGGGTTGTTGCTTGCTGTTTGTTGTTACTCCGAATGCAGACATTGGGTTATGTTTACAAGGCATGATTCAACGCTGTGTAAAAAAACAGTACTTAAGTCATGATAATCAGTAATTATGTCCCCACTGCAACAAATGCCTCGTTTGTGATGTTTTATTGTTTTGGTGTCATAGCACTGGGACATGGCATTAGGCATAACATTTCCGCCACATGCTTGTGGTATTTGGCCAATCGCCATGAACTGGATAGCTGGCCAATCAGAGCATACCTCACTTTTTAAGAACAATGAGCTTTGTACAAACCAACCTGTTTCAGGAGACAGGGCTGAGAGGATAAACACATTGCATGGTTTTTAGCAACATCATATGACCCCTTTAATTCTTGTAAAAGAGACAAGGCAATACATAAAAAAACACTTACGTATAAGCATGTCTCAGCTAAATTTAGCATTAAAGTAATGCACTATATGTGAAGTCTCTCTCCAAATTAATTTAGGAATTCCATTTTAGCATTCTGTACTGTACCTCCCCAGTATGGCCGCTCTGTGAATAAATTATGAGGACGCTGTTTTCATATAATCCAGATGAAATTTGTTACATCATCGTCTTGCATGACCGCTCCTCAAAAGCAATGCAGGAACATATTTTGTTTGTCTGCCTTTTTAAATTTCTTTGTCTTCTCCTTCATATTTTTTAGTTGCCCCTACTTCATGGCCAAGTGGATATGGCAGGAAATGTCAATCCAATTCTTGTAGTAGAATTTTTTTTTTTTGCCTAGCCTGTCCTCATTCTTTCTTCTCGTCTTTTATAAAGCACACACCTTTTGAAAGGCAAAATTGTGTTTTTTTTTTTTTGTTTTTTTTTTACTGAACTTATCAGAATGTTTGAGAATCTAAAAAACGTTTAACAACAATAAACATTATTTCAGCATTTTTTTTCAGCAATGAGCCGAACTTCCACCCAAGAGAATTTAACAGTACATGCACATACTACACAATCTGAACACTCAGACAGTCTTGGAATATGTAAATCTGTTCAATGCCCCTGAGAGGAAGAGGTTAGAATAATGTCAAACCCACTACCTTTAGCCATTCATATGACTGGAACTAATATGCCCCGACCTCCTCTTGAATCTGAAAACTGCCCTAACATTTTGAAAAAGTAAATTCTAATTCTCGTGGACGTTCATTGACATTTACTTATTTCTCTTGTCAGCCTATGGGAGTTGGACATTTAAGTCCTGGTAGACATTGCATAGTCATCTGTATTGACATGATTCCATCTGTCACTTGACTGTAGCAAATGGTAAATGTAACATAACATAAGGGTCAATGCTCTTGTCTATCAGTGGCAATGCGCTCAGTCCTTATGCACTGTAAAGCTAAATTAATTTAATACACTCAGAGAATTAAAGTAAATGTGTTTACTCAAAGTAATTAGAGAATAATTTATGATGGTAATTTTTCTCTTGTGATGATTAGAAGTGCCTGTTTTATGACCTTCTACTTTATTTCTTCTCATCTGCATCACATTTGCAATTTCTACATGGTGCAACAATGAATAAACAAATAAATAAATGAATGCATACTGTGATTACATTTTAAATAACCATAAAAAGGTTCAACCTAAATTATTAGAAAGTAAGGTTCACCAAATGAAAACAACACTAAACAGGCTTAGCTAATACTCCATACTGATGCTAAATCATGGCTAATCATGGTTATTATATAATATTATTTTATATTACAACGTGTGTCTTTATTTCCTGCTTTTTCATCCATGTGTTGAAGTTGAAGTTTCTGCTCATGTGAAAGTTGCACCAGTTGACATCTGTTTTCAAAATCGCTTGAGTCACATTCATTTTCTATTACATCCTGCACAATATGGTTGATTGTGTAGTGGGTTCACTGGATTTGCCCTCAGGACAAAACTTGCCTTAAATCTCAAACATCATAAACCTTCATCAATTCACTGCATCTGTTCACATCAACATGGCCTCATTTCTTTTAAAAACATATACCGAACAACTTGGGATTCTAGAATCCGGTGACGCATTAGTACATGCATCATTTTCATACATATTTGTATGCAGAATGCCTGATCCCATTTGCAAATTGCTTCCTGTTTTAAGCATTAATTTACAACATTTTGTGAGGTTTATGATTATTAAAAGAATAAAAAATGGCCCAGGGGGTAAGAAAATACAATTAATTAAAGATAAATTCAAAGTACAAATATCCTACCCAATTAAGTATTCGTGTATTTTGTTTTAAGGCTGTTTTTTACCAACAAAACAAGACAAAAATTCAGATAAAAGAAATGATTTTTTGAAGTGCATGCAAGAGCTGACTGTAACATACAGTACACTCTGGAGTATATCGCATGATAGGCAAGTTTACATTTAAATGTACACATCTGCATCCTTCTCAAAATTTCCCTCAAGCCGTCAATGTCACTTTAATGAAGTTGGTGGTAAATCATGCTAATCTAAATGGAAGGTGCTCATGTGCAGGAATATCTTGTCTGTTCCTCCCAGCATTTTGTCATTCACCCTCATTAAGGCTTCTGAATGATCCCATGCACTCAACTCCGACAACCAATGAAAAAACAACGTACTGTAATATTATACGAACCAAAGAATTTCTATAATGAACGCCTGACCCTCCAGCCACGTGCCTTCCAGCTTTTTTCTTTAACCGCGCTCATTTTTAAGAATCATGACTATTCATGGCCATAGGGAATTTGGGGAAAGTAACGAACATCATAAAACTTTGATGTCTGCGAGTTGACGTGACTGGGAGCATATTGTAAATACGTCTAAAGAAGCCAATAAACAGTGTGTCATAGTTGCTCATCAGCTCAGGGTCACTAAAGATTGTTCGCGTAGTTTTGTGCTCGGGGTGTACAAGCTTTTTCGCCGTAACCTTTTTTAAACAGGCTTATATAACTGGCCCGTTTGAAATCATGGATTGAACCTTAATTGCAACAGATGCTCTACATTAGCTATTTCCGTCCATCTGGCTGGCATTCCTGCAAACATATTTCAAGCAGATTCAAACGTGTTCAATTCTGTTGCACTTTTCTCTCTTTTGGCCAGTTTTGTTCTTCTTCTCCCTCTCCATTCTGTCGTTGTCTCTCTGAGCAGAATTCAGTTTGAAATGTGGTGAGGCCTGGCAGCTGATTGCTGTGCTGAGGTGTGTGCCCATCCACTCTGTCGGTCTGCATGATAATCACACAGTCACACACACAATCTGGCCTCGGTTTTCCATTAGCATTTCTGTCACTCCTCTAGTCTTCACCTAGCCTCACGTAACCCTCTCTCACTCAGCCTCAGCTGCAAGGCTAACTGCTGAGGTAGTTTGTAACCTAACTCTGTGAAAATACATTTGATCTCATATTTCCTAGGGGAATGTTTTGGTGATCTAAGGAAAGATCTTAGATGCGGCTAGCTCAGGCTAATGCTCTTGGCATGAATCCCGGGTGGGACGAGATTTGTGGCTTATTATGTGAGAGTTTATTCACCTGTCGACAAAACTGGAAGACAGTTTGAGAGACAATAACAACAACTTTACTATCGATATTTAGCTTACAAAGGCCTATTGATTGAGTTTGAGAGTTGAGAGTCCAAAAAGAAAACTGCACAGTCTCCAAGTAGTGTTTTATGGAGTTATGCATTTGTTGATCAAAAGTATGTTTAGGAAGTAGTACAGGAAAAAATTAAACCTGGTCTCATGGCATAAATGTAGGCTACCTGGGGGCACTTTTTAGCGTGACACAAAATATGTACCAGTAAGTACATATCACTGCAGTTTTCAAAATAAATGTTGCTAAAACACAGGTTCAAGGGGTGAACACTGGTACTATAGCCTAGTTGGAAATAGCCTATGCCCTTCACAAAATGTCCTTATATGCAGATTTGAACCATAGCTCTGTACTCCATGAGCTTCCGAACGAACCTACTATGTCTGAAAACTTATAGATATGAATCTATGTGTGATGCTAACATTCAAAAGCATCAGTTTTCAAATATTCCTGCATATAAATATTGTTTTAGTCATAGTCATAACATGATATTATTCAAGTAACTGCAAAAATTACGCTTTTTTAAATCAAACTGTCTCTTGCATTCATTACTTTTGGAAACTACAGTGATATCTACTTGTTGGCACGTATTTTGCGTCTCACCCAAGTAGGCTACGTTTATGCCATGAGACCAGGAAGCAAAAATTGCAAAAACCATAGGTCAATAGACTTCAAACTGGCAGTATAAATAGTTATTTAACATGCATTTATACAGTATATAGACTTCTGAAAAATAAGCCACAAAAACCTAATGCATGGTTTTTAAGAAGAAAATGTGGGCAATGAGCACTCTGCTGGCAATATCTGAAAAAAGTAGATGATTTAGGACTGTGTGCATGTGTATGAAATTTCAGGTATGTTTTACATGCTGTGCAATTTAGAGCCATCAACTTACATCGAAATCATTGTTATTATAAACAAATTATTTATATTGTTTTATTTTTGCAGTATACTGAAGTCAGAGTAAAGTTGATCAAAGTATTTCTCTGGACTCTATGAATTGGTTACCTTTTTTACTGTCCACAAAATATCAATCCAAACATGACTGACTGACCTTCATTTATCTTTACTACCTCAAATCTTACTCAGACAGCGCAATTAGCATTTCCTTCCTTGAGCGAGTGGCGCCTAGTGCTAAATCTCCATAATAAGGTGACATGAACCAGTCGATTCTTCTTAATTTTGCTTGGGGGCAACACACAGTTTCAGCCTATGGTTTACATACACACACAAAAGTGTCCTGTCACATGTAATAAACAGTGATGTTCACCACAGCAAGAGAGGAATAGAGCCAAGTTTTTTCTCTAATTCTGCCTCTTTCTTCTGGCTCTTTTCTGCATTACCTCTTCTTATTCCCATGTTGTCTGATGTGGCATTTGTCAGGCCATGTGGCCCGTGGCAGCTACCTGCAGAGTGTCTGTGTTCCATCCTGTCAGAACACATTCGCTCTTACTAACTCTGGCATCTGCACACTCAGGGCCAGCATAGAGGAAGACTGTAATCCCATCATAAAATACACATTATTATTATGCAATGTAAAAACCAACACTGCTAATAGATGGGCACTTCATCACAATCTCTAGGTACACTACCGTACAAAACTTGGGAATGTCCACTTAATTTATTTATTTTTTTGCTAAAAAAGGCTGCATTTATTTTGTCAAAAACAAAAAGGTGCATTTTGATTTATATATTTATTTTAATTGTAACGTATTCCTGTAATGGCTGAATTTTCGGCAACAATTACTTCAGTCTTCAGTGTCACAGGATCCTTTAGAAATCATTCTAGTATGCTGATGTGCTAAGAAACATTTCTTATTATTATCAATATTATAGTTGTACTGCTTAATAAATATTAATTTAGCAAAAGTATCTCCAATGTATATATTGGAGTGAATAGCCACATTCCATTAATCATGGGGAAAGCACTGAAAGTCAATCTATTCATACATTTTGATGCATCTTATAAGTAAAAATTCAATTGAATAGTATTCACAATTATTTTGCATTTGTTTAATTGTTTAGTCATTTTGCAAATAGCTGGTGTTTGTAGTTCAATTACTATTTATTCATATTTATTATCCAATTTGTATTTACTTCCAATAACTATTTTAATAACTTGTTGGACATTTTGACATTTTTTTGACCATTTGGACTGACATTTAAAACAACTGGAACAGTTTTAATACCCTTGATTTGATCATTTGTGCAATATGTGACTTTAAGAAATGCAAATAAATAAATAAAAACCCCGCAAACCAATACTTAAAATTATAATTGTGCTCTTATCTTTTCATCATGTAATAATAAAAAAATGGGAGACTGATAAAGTGCTTGAGAGAGAATTGTTTTCTGCTGTAAGCAATAAATACATTCTTCTTTTATGAGGAGCACTTTGACTGCTCTTCTTTTATCGAAATGAATAATGTGAATGAATGTGCGGGCTAAATGAAAACACTTTTAGATTCCTCTCAACGAGAGAAGGCTCAATGTTTTCATTCCAATAAATGCATTCAGTTTATACAGCTATGAGATTGTAGAATTTACCAAGTCAGTTGTGTAGTCTTGGTGTCAGTTTTTTTTACAAGGCAAGCAAAAATAAATTTGATGAAAAGACTGGCTTTAATGCAAAATCAGTATGGCCGCATCCTGCGCTTGTTCTTTCTCTGTCCTCATCATTTCCTTCCAGGCTTATCTGTCTTTCTCACTCACTCCCTCTCTCGATTTATCTGTGGCTGTGGTCATTAGCATTAACGGGGCCACTTTCTCCTCAATTAACCATGCTGCAACTCAAGCAGAACATTGTATCAATGCTTACAGGCCAGCCTAGCAACAGGCAGGGTATTAAAAATAACAGTCTCCCTTCCATAAACCAGAGAGCTAATCCATGCACTGTCAAAAAGAAGGGTTGGGCTCTGAAATGTACTAAAATAAAATTGGAGACAGAGACAAGATGTGCGAAGCTTGGCTGTGGTTCAACATTAATCCTCAATAAGACAGGAAACTGGCCTCAATTACAGTGAAGTCTTGGGCTCAGGAGAAGGCTACTATGTGTCATGAGAGGTCGCTCCCCTCAGAAAGGCAATTATTGTTCAAAATGAAAAAACGGATTCATATTCTGTTATGTTTTATGCATGACAAACCTGAGGCAGAAATGTAAAATACAAAGCCAAATTTTTATATTGCTTGCCTCACAGCAATTGTGTTTATCATAGATACATATTTATACATTTCCACACAATGTTTTATAAGAGATTTTAAATATGGACATATGAAATTATGAATAATGCATTTGAGAATGAATCAACAGACTTTTAGTTTCCTGATTTATAAGCAGGGCCGTCATCATGGGGAACATTGTGCACGGATGTCTGATGAGGTCGTCCTTTTAGGTCTAATCTACTCATTTGTAACAGAGGTTACATAAAAATACCATAACCATAAAAAAAACATAAAAATCATATATATATTTAATAAGAGCATTGTTTCTAATTCTAGTACGTTTGTGAATGGAAATGGCTTCATTAAAGTTCAAGTTTGAGAATCACAGCCTCTAGGTGCCCATCGAGCTTCACCCGAGGGTAGTGGTGCGAGCCGGAAGTCCTTATTCTTTGCTTTCCCTGATGGGAAGAATGGCTCGGCTCCATCTGTGCCAGCCACATGGCAGGCAGCAAACCGCTGATATCCCATCTCTTCAGGGAATCTTGGAGGCACATGGCCACACTGCTGGACTACAGTTAATGTCCTACTGAGTATTTCCCATACAAAGCCATGGGTACTGACACAATATGTTGACCACTGTTGACAAAAGACATCAGCGCTTCTGTACATGGTGTATTGTCTAATTGGCAGTGTTGGGGGTAACGCATTACTTTTTAATTTTACTTTCAAAAAAGTAACGCCAGTTGCTTTTTCTTATTTATTGACTGACAAGTCTCCTGACTCCATGTTAGGAGAAATCAGAAATACAGAGGCATTGTGTGCGGCGTGTGAATACAGTGTAGTTCTAGACTAAACGTGAATGTGCATTAATTCATCTCACTCTCAAAAAACTTTAGTATTCATCAAAATTAATTAAAATAAACTCAGAATACATAATAAGTAACGCAAAAGTAATATAACACATTACTTTACATAAAAGTAACTAAGTAATGTAATTAGGGAGTAACACAATATTGTAACGCATTACTTTTAAAAGTAACATTCCCCAACACTGCTAATTAGGCCTCTCCTCCATGATTATCCTTCATGCAAAGATAATAGCCTATGTTTTTACATATATTAATGAATTACCCAAACAATGTTAATAAGCAAGTAGTTAATAGTCAGAATTGATCCTTAAGCGTTACCACACTAGCCTATTGCATTATTTAATATATTTCAGTATATTGCATGTGGTTTTGTTTATTAAGGGTAGTTTTATTTCAGGTCCTTGAACTACCATGTTTGTAGAATCTAAACTAGCCTATGCATCGCTCTTCAACATTCCATTAGAAATCACTTGGATTGGAGAACTGGATCCCAGGTTAGTTCTATAAAACCAACAGGGACTGCTGGCAGTCTCAGTTTCAACTGAATGGGCTAATTAGGAATGCCAACACATATTATTCTCTGTCCCGCTGCTCACCGGTGATGCATTGGAACACTACACACGTCTCCTCTCCTGGCTCAGTACATATGTCTTACGACTTGAGGGATGAATCTAATCAATCTAAGCACTAATGAAGCAAAATGCCCAGAAGAGATGCAAGATTTATAGCATCTTACACAATTATACCTTATAGTGGTCTAATTACAACCTGTTCTAATGCTTGATTATGTATGATTGTTCAATCTAAATTGGAAGAAATTTCCACAGTACATTAGTCAGTCAAACTGGCCAGTAAATCAAAAATATAGCTTTGGTTCTAACACTGTCATTTCAAAAACAATCAAACTGTATGGATTCACCAGTGTGTTTGTGTGTGCGTGTGTGTGTGTGTGTGTGTGTATGGATGTGTGTACAGCTCTAAAAGAAAAATGCTTGCACGTTAAGGGGTAAATGCATTGGAAACGTGAGAGACAGAGAGGTGTTCCAGGACATTTTAAGATGTGCTCTACTAAAAGTCTAAAACGATAAGCCCTTGTATTTGCATTATTTATCAAACAGCAGTAAAAAAACAGAAAGTGATGTGAAGATGAGTATCTGACACCGACACTGCAGAAAATGAATAGGCTGGTTTTCTGGTTCTGACGTATACATGAAGCATGTGTAAAATAAATTTGCCATTGATCTGACAGACACTCATGCATTAAGTACCAACAGCAAAGTGTCTGAGGTGACACAAGTCAGCACAGGGCCTCAGTCACATCCAAATGCCTTCTGCATGTTACTAAATTTAAAATTATCATTTCCTAATAAATTAACATAGAAATAAATAAAGTACAAGAAGTAAATAAAAGTTGAACTAATTGCTTTATATTACAAACCGGATTCTAAAAAAGTGGGGACACTAAACAAATTGTGAATAAAAACTGAATGCAATAGTGTGGAGATGGCAAATGTCAATATTTTATTCAGAATAGAACATAAATCACGGAACAAAAGTTTAAACTGAGAAAAT
>JAUYWG010000031.1:7740308-7752235 GCA_034779775.1 Enteromius afrohamiltoni
AAATAAAATATTGACATTTGCCATCTCCACACCATTGCATTGAGTTTTTATTCACAATTTGTTTAGTGTCCCAACTTAAATTACAACAGAACTTTACACAATGGGTCTCTTCGAAAAACAAAAAACAAAAAACAAAAACAATTTCTATGTGTAATGCGCCATCCAGATCTACTGGTTTATTACATTTACAAAAAAAAAAATATTGTCTGCATCTGAAATCGCATATATGGCATTATACATCATAATGTAAGTTCTTATCCAAATGTAGTACCTTCACAGAATCTTATTGAGTGTATTGGGTTGTCCATAGGGAAAGATTCCCTGTACTGCAGTAAAAGTGATTGTGCTCTGACAGGTGAAGTACCCTACTATAGCAGCCAATATTTCTCAAACTTTCGCCCTGTTGGCTTTAGTTGCAGATCGTATACTGTATTTTTTCCTCATTAATAATTGGAAACTTATGTCTTTCTGTTCTAGCTGTCATAAAATGACTGAAGTGAAGGCTATTCTAACAGTAGGACATGATGCACCTCAGGCACTTCATGAATGTGACATGTTCACTCATGTTCATGTTTATGCCCATTACACAATCCAACACAAGAACCTGTTTTTTTTTTTTTTCCATTTTAGATATTAAACTCTGGATTGAAGTGAAATGACAAAATATATGTGGCCTAGAACAATTGCTTTTAGTATCAGTTGATGGGAAGTCGAGCAAAGCTGCTTTGACAAGCAAATACACACTTGACTTCTTTAATGTTCTAAAGTGCTCAGTATGACCTGTGCGTGCTGCTGCTATGAAGAACCTGGCATAGCAGTTACTAAGTCAAATGGACCTGAAATCACAAATTACAGTCACAATGTGCTGTTTGTGACTGAGCATCTGTAAGAGTCACAGTGACAGTGAAAGCATTTTATCATGACAAATCATATCTGTGTTGGGTGTCATGAGGTTCCAGGCAAAAATGTTAACATTACGTTATAGAAAAACTAAACCAGGTGTCACTAGACTAGAGTCCTGCAGAGTTTATCTCCAACCCTGATTAAGTGAGAGCACATTTATGAATCTTTGAGGTCGACTCTATTCTGTAGCCTACCTTTTTCCTTGTACTTCCTTGGACTGGCGTTAAACTGGGTTCTTAGGAGCGTAGAGACATTAGTGTGTTCTGGCTTATGTGTAATGCTTTATGGCCAGGCACAAAGCGTGTGACAGAATGCAGCATGTTTAGTGTTTTGCAGAGGTTAAAAGCTGCAAAGCTGTGGCTTCCTCTGTAAGAAAAGTTTGGCAAGGTGTGTTGTTGATGTGAGATATGAATAGCAAAGACAGACTGACGGCAATTCAAATCTTATCCGTATCACAGCAAACATTCTTTTGTAAGAACACTGAAAGACTAGCTTTTGAAATTAGATTCGTTTATATGATTTGTATATGTTAGTCAACGGCAGTTAAGTAAAATGTCACCGGTTTCACTCAATAGGTCACAAAAATGGATTGTTTTTAGAACGTCACTGCCACCTAATGGCAAGCAACTGTAATGCAGGCTCTTAGTGACATTACAATGGGACGCGGATAACCGTTCAGTGTATGAAGAAAGCTCAAAAAAAAAAAAAAACATAATGAAAACCCCATGTTAAAGAAATAGTTTACCCAAAATTGAAAATTTGCTGTACTCACCATCAGGCAACCAAAGATAGATGAGTTTATTCATCAGAATAGATTTGTAGAGTTTTACAAGCATTACATTACTTGCTCACCAATGGATTGCACTTTTTAATCGATGGAGTGGAGTCATGTGCGTGTATGTTATTGTCATTTTTTCATCAGCTGTGACTCTCATTCTCACTGCAGAGGATCCATTGGTGAGCAAGTGACGATGAAACAAACTCGTACGTTTTAAATGGCTTGAGGCTGAGTATATAGATATGAAGTTAGGAATAAAATCTGTATTCAACGTGTATATTTTTTTATTTTGCTTTCATGTTCACACATACAGCTCTGGAAAAGAGACCACTGCAGAAAAATCAGTTTCTTATGCGTTTTTTTCTTACAGGTGCATGTAATGGTGAGATTAACGGTTTTGTTTGATTTGTGAACTACTGACAGTATTTCTCCTAGATTACTAATATAACTATTGTTATTTAGAGTATATATTAAAAGGAAATGACAACACATGAAAATAAGCCAAGATCATGCAGTATTTGTAGAGCTTTAATAACTCAAATAAAACAAAATGCAAATAAACAAATTGCGTTAATGCTTTGGCTAAATAGCATTAAGAAATCAGTATTTGGTGGAATAGCCCTGATATGAAATTACAGCTTTCATGCGGGTTGGCATGCTCTCCACCAGTTTTTCACATTGCTGTTGGGTAACTTTATACCACCCTTTTTGTAAAAAGGCAAACAGCTCAGCTTTCTTGATGGTTTGTGCCAACCATCTTCCTCTTGATGATATTCCAGAGGTTTTCAATAGGGTTCAGATCTGGTGATCTTCTTCCAGACTCTGATTTAGGTGTAAATTGCAGTGGTCTCTTATTTAATTCCAGAGCTTTATATGTGTATCTGCATCATTGCGTAAAAGTTTATAATAATGTTCATTTACAATATAAATGGTATTTTAATTAAAGCATAAACCCTGTTAATATTTGACATAATGAAATGTTTTCAGCTAAGTACCTGAAAGATGTGTTCCAGCTGCAGATTCTTGATTCTCTTAAATATCATCATCATTCTACTTAGTTTTTCCTTTGCCATATTCACCTTTGAATTAGCCTTTGAATGTTAAGACAACTGTTTGTTGCTTAAATTGCTGCTGATTTTTTTGTTGCATAAATTTTATGAATGAACCTTAAATTATTTATAAATGAATGTTAAGATTAACAATTTTGATATGATTGATATTTTTGACATATCAAAAATACACAACAAACACGAACAATTAAAACCAAACAAATTAACAAGTACACAAGTGTCTTTATTTACGCAAGCAAGTTTGTTCCTACAGTTTAAAAAGAAAAAAAAGCCACTGTCAAGCTGTTGGCACATTTATGTACAAAACCAGTTAATTTTACTGCCTGCTACAAAGCATTCTCAGTGAAAGTACAAAAAACTAGTACAGTATGTGGATAAAGCTGAAAGCAATGTCAGGGTAATACTGGATACGCAACATCATAACAAGAATAGGTTTAAGACATGGTTCGGAAAAATCATCACGAACTAGAAAGGACAAAACTCAAACACTACAACCTAATAAGATATTTAGCTTAATATTGTTAGCGTAGCAACTGTAATACTGCACATTTAGAAAAAAATATAACTGACCCCAGCAAGACAGTCATAAGTGTAAAAATCAAAATGAAGGATTTTTTTTTTTTCCTTTTGAGTTAGTTAAAACTATTACCATTGGATGCATAACCATGCCACAAATAACAACTATTTATGTACTTTTTACCTAATACAAGTTTCTTTTGTGGTTTTAAAAAAGCTGCATGACTAATAGGAGTACAGGGACTCAGCGCTGGTTCCAAATGCACTTACACCAAAAAACTCACGATGGTTCATAAGTGCACAAAAACTAGCTTGTTTTTTTATTTTTGTTTTTTTGAGACACCGACAAAAGTACTTTACTGCAAAAAGTAGGGCAACTGAAGTCGGCAAGACTGAGCCAAAACGCTGAGTAACACATGCTTGTACATCCCCATATCCTTCTCACTTTAATTCGAAACGTGTTCGAATGTCATGTAAATACCTTCTTTTACTTTCCAGTGTTTGGCAGAGTCGTTGCAATCAACTTTTCCACTTAGATTTATACTTCTCCGATATGGACGATGATCCCAAGAATATCACCTAACACTGACTGCCGAGATGGGTTTCAGAAACCGTCATGAAATGTGTACACATTTAAAGAGTTATATACAGTTCAGAGGAATGACAGAAAAAACAGTTTTTGTTTGAGTACTTGCATTTAAAAAGTTAAAGCTAAAACTAAGCAATAAAACACCTGAAAATGTTATTTGCATGTGAGAGTATGGCTTGCAATGAATGAGAGAAAACAAATATCCGTAGAGTCTCCCAAGGCAAATCCTACTTGACCGCTCTAGCTGATTTGAGACGTCCATCTTTTCCAATCAGCAGCCATCTCTGTCAAAGCTTAACAAACGTTACTAAGCACCAGTGTCACACCTTCCGTTAATACTGTGCACAGCTAGCATATACAGTTAGGCCAAGCTACAGTATAGCAGTAAAAGTCACTTTAAGGTACTTTTTTTTTTTTAAATCCCTGGCACTCCAAAACTGAATTTGTTGGAAAAAGAATCTGTACATTGTTTGTGCTGTTTGCTGCTATAAGTGCGGCAGCTGGAGCGATTAACCTGTAAATCATAAGTTACAAGTTTGGTCACATTTTGGTTTTTTAAAAAGTCTAAAGAAAATCTAAATCATGACTAGCCGTTTACAGGGTGAGCGTAAATCATCGGCGTGTAATACAAAAGGTGAAAAGTGTTCTGTAATCCCTTTGGCTAATCCCAATCCCCCTAATGAAACCTAAAAGTATGTGGTACAAAAGAGAAGTCACTCAACTTAGTACGTTTGTCAGGTTGTGCTCTCAAAAACGTTGATGGAAAAAGGGAGGTAGAGGAGAAATGAAATCAGAACAAAGACTACGGAATGAAAAATCGAAATCCTGGGTAGTCAGAGACGTTGCAATGGAGACGATAAGCACGTCCCTAGACCAACATTCTGGGTCACACCCGTACATAGCAAGTGTTACAGTTATTTACCTCCCCGTCCCATCTGATCCCGAAACCATGAAAATTAGACGTAGTTAAGTTTAGTTTATATATGTGTCTTTGGGGAGGGGAAGGGCATGCTTGTGTGTGTTCGTGTGTGAGGGTGTATACATATTTATATGTTTGCGCAAGAGCGCATGCTTTATGTGTATGCGTTCAGACGCTCTTTAGAGCGAGTAGAGTGGATATCGTGAAGCTCCTGCTCCTCCTTGGATTTGATGTCCTCGTATTTCTGCATCCGGCAGGCGTCCTTCACGTAAGCCCAGTTAGCCGACAGCACCATCAGGTAGTGCACCTACAGCAACACAAGGGTTAGAGGGGAGGGTTAGTGTTAGTGCTGATGAGCCATCTTTACCCAAAAAGAGGATTATTTTGGAGACTTCGAGGTGGACTTTTAGTGGCCCAGTTTAGACTGGAGAGCAACTAGATCAGTTATTTCCCCCATCAGATGGCATGGTGTCCAGTTCCAGCTGAATATAAGCCAGGTTATTTCAATTATACAGGTTATCGCTTGTAACTGGTGGATTAACTCGGGGAGGTGGGAAAAGTACAGGGACTGAAATGATATTGCAAAACGGAAGAGCCTGGGTGTTATTTTAATTAAGCCAATTAAGGGACGCCATTATAAAAGTTGCTGTAGTGGGTGATGGTGGTGGGGCTCTTGGTGGGCAGAGAGTGTGGCGGGATGTGGGAAGGGACACCCCAGACCGGAGCTGGCTTCAGAAACGCGTGCAGTACCTCCCCGTGCTCTTAGACATCAGAATGACGTGGTTACGGATGAGGACAGACACCGCCACCACCTATCACAGTGGCCAGATCATTGGAAAAGAGAAAGGAAGAAGGTTACTTGCTGCTTTCCTAACTGTTGTTCACCCTCAAACCTGCATGATATTCTTGCTTCTGTGGAACCAAGTATAAAATGTTTTAAAGTAAACGGTGAACAAGGGATGTCAAGCTCCAGAAATCTTACTGATAATCTTGTCCTTGCACTTAAAGGCCTGGTTTCACAAACGGGGCTTAGCTTAAGCCAGGACTAGGCATTAGTTTAATTAAGATATTTAAGCAGCTTTTACAAAAATGCCTTGTAAGAAAATACTACCGGTGTGCATCTTAACACAGAACAATGACACTGACATGTTTTAAGATATGTCAGAGCAAGATGTTTTCATCTGAGACAGCTCAAACATGCAATTTAGTATGGGAATAGCTTAAGCCTTGTCTGGGAAACTGGGGGAAATTGCATCAATTTATGCTCTTGTATATTTTAATGTGCATTGAAAGAAACCACACTAGGTTTGACATTATTTGACATTGGTTCTTGTTGGTCTTCATAACCAACTGCAATGCAGCAAATTTATTCCATATTCATGTGCATTTTTTAAAGCATATAAATGAGAACCATAACTCAAATGAAAGACTAACGATGCCATGGTGCATTTTTGGAGCATTTGGTCACCAGTTACTTTCAATGTATGAAACGTCTATGAATCATTCAGTCTTTGGAACAACAGAATAGATAACCGATGCCAATTTTTGGATAAACTATGCCATTAAATTTGGATGTTTCTGAAAATTATTGCATAATTAATGCACTTCCAGGATAAAAATGGCTTCTGCGGTTTCATTGCGGTCACTTCTTTTTTGCTGAAGTTCTTCTGTGCACCAATGGGTGGCATTATTGCTGCACAAATCTGCAAACTGCAAGTATGCAGCAATGTTCCCTGAAAGGTATGATGTAATTATATAATCAAAAGAGCACAAATTATGATCCAATTCTGTAGACTCTTTGTTTCTGAGTACTTAATGTCCAAGCTGTTTTCTCATTTCCAAACCATTTTGGAATGCAATTAACTCACATAAATGATGCCAGACTGTTGCCTTTGCAGAGAACAAAAGCATTGTGCTTTTTCAAGGAAGCTTAAGCTGAAGACAAAACCACAATGCAGTGCAAAAACACAGTGTATTGACAGCATCAAATTAATTTGATGCTATTATTTTTATCTTCCACATATTAACCAATAAAAACAGCTTTGCAAGGTTCAAACCAAAGGGTAGAAAAGCTGCCTCACAGAAAATGGTGTCTCACAATCACTTATCGCCGTTCCAAACAAGCTTCTCTCCTTCCTTCCCTTCTCCTCTTCTGTTTCCATGGCAACAACACCTCCTGCATTTTCGATGATGAGTGTTCCTCTCCCTCTCTCTGTCTCCTTCTCTCTTTGCTCGCTCACTATTTTAAAAGAGGCCTTGGATGTCTTTTGCATTTTAGACGAGCCTTTAGACTGCAATTCTGAGCAAGTCCTTGATGTCTAAAACATACTTGTTGAGCTTAGATTTCATATTACCTCCCTTGCAGGTGTCACTGCATTCTTAAAATGAATGAAACTCATAAATCAAATCTGTATTTCACTTATTGCCCCAAAGGAAATGTAGATTCAGAGAAAATTCATAGAACGCAGAAACAGCAATTAAGAAAGCTGATGGAAAATAGGAGACAGCAATGGAAAACCTCACCATGGCGATAACGGCTGCTCCAGCCCCCGCTAGTGCGCAGACAAATAAGTGGAATGTCAGATCCAGCTGGAGAAAGAGACAAAAAAAGACTCTGAAGAAGAGAAACGTGGATGGATTTCTGTGACAAATCATCAAGAAGTGCAGATAAATACAGGGCCAGATTTACTAAACAAATAAATAATGGTGCAAATAACTGCTCAGCTGACTGCATTAATTAAATGCTCTCCATAAATGTTGTGCCTCACAGGAAAAGTCCTACAAATGCATATGCAATAAGGTCAAAATAACCCACACCTTTTCACCCTTTTCAGAAAAACGTGAACTTCATATGCTCAATCACATTAAAATCATGCGTGCTACTCATCTGAAACATAAAATGCACATGACACAGGGTTTTGGAAAGGGGTTAATGTGTAAATATGTAAAACCCATGTGAACAAATGTGGACAGTATAATATTAGTGTTCACGTTTCAAACATTTACATTTTTTAAGTTAAGTTTGTGTGGTTTTTCTGTAAGGGCATCACTCATTTTTCACTGCGTGTCCTTAGTAAATCTTGCTTTTGCAAGCCCTAAATCTGGCCCTTTATCTTCAAAATGATCGAAAATGATAAACTATACTGTGACATTTTTACTTAACAATATTGTGAAAGCATATGGATATTGTCCATACAAGGAGCTGCAAATATTTAAATACTTAAAAGCATGGAAAGGTTCACAATTTATTCATATTCTCTCTCTCTCGCTCCCAACAATTCTTTTATGCGAAAGGTCGCTGACTGTAATGGCGGACTGAATCTAGATGAAGGCCATCATTCAGGATAAAACAGGCCCTGCTTCAGAACTAACTGCCAACTGACCTCATTAGATTCACACATCTTCATGAAGTTCTCAGAAGCAATGCACAGTCTTTTCTCATCACCAATGGGCACAATTCCTGCGATTCAAATAAAGTAAGATGTGTTAATGGAAGATTTATTAATAATGCAGTGACAGTACATGCATATATGAAAATTAAGTAGGTCAAAGCTGGCATTTAGTGTTCAGTTGTAGTCATACTTGGGTCATTTTATTGCATAATGGCTCTCATTTTGGCAAAATGGTGTACAACAGATCAGTAGTGGTGAGTAGTGGTCTTTTATGTTGCAATGCTGGTTTAAAATTATATATAAATGTCATAATGGTCATTCCAGCAGTAATGATACACCATGGTGTTTTGTAATATGTAACAAAAGTTTTTAAATGATATCTTCATAGTGTTCATATATGCATTATGTAATTTAGCTGTTTAAAACAACAACAAAAAACAGTTTTATTAAATAAATGAGGTATTTTACAATATCCTCTGCTCTTGTGTTTGTAATACATTTTGGCTGTTACAGTACATTTCAGTAATTTCTGCACTAAAACTGGCAATAAACTGCAATATAAAACTAGTTGTTTTACGTAATCTCAGACAGCCCTACTTAAACTTAAACTGCCTAAACTTGGCATTCACTGCTGACTTATTTAGTAATCCAGATGTGCTTGAATCTGACTAGAAAATCCTAGGCGGCGTTCTTGTCCATAGATCCATATTTTATTTTGCTGGCTAAGTATTTTGTTTACACCAGTATGCATAGAACATGAGAAACGACTCCTGAGATGAGCTACGCACCAAACTGACGCAGGTCGAAGCAAAGGTTGGAACTTTCCACCAGTGTGATGTTCTGACAGGTGTTCCAGATGTTGAAGTACATGAAGACTGGCAGGGAGGTGAAGGCTGTAACTCCCAGCCAAGCCAGCATGAAGATATAAGTAAGCATGATGAACTGAGGAAGAGATATGTATGTTTTTGACAACTTTCAAGTACTTCCACACTATACCATATGGAATAAATTGAACATAAATGAATTCTGCCAAATTTATACTGCAAATGTGGCATAGAAGTGATTATGAAGTGTCTTTACACAGACTGTATAATTCTACTCAGATGTGGCATAAATGCATGCATAGTAATTAAAACTGTATACTGTAATACTAGGGCAGAGAGCAGATGTTACATTTTGTTCTCACAAGCTTATACAGAGCAGTCTAAACTTTGCTATATAAACTCTATAACTTTAGTAACTCATAATTGTAGGAATGCATGAAGCAGAGGTGACTTAATCAGCCACTTGAAGCATTTTCTGATACTGGCTCATTTAAAGGGATAGTTCACCCAAACCAAAAATGTCATTAATTACTCATTCTCATGTTGTTCCAAACCTGTAAAAACTTGTTTAACACAAATTAAGCTATTTTTGATAAGATCTGAGAGGTTTCTGACCCTGCATAGACAGCAATGCAACTGACATGTTCAAGGCCCAGAAAGGCAGTAAGGGCATTGTTAAAATAGTCCATGTGACGGTCAGTTGTTCAGCGTTAATTTTATGAATATCAAGTGAATATGCATCAAAAAGTAGCAGAATTTGTTTAATAAAAATAGCAGTCAATAGTCAGAAAGCTCTCAGATTTGATCAAAATATAGAAATCTGTGTTTCTGAAGATGAACAAAGTTCTTAAGGGTTTTGAATAACATGATCTAGTTAATACAGAATTTTTATGTTTGTGTATGCGATTTCCTTTATTGCAATTAAAAAAAAAAAAAAAAACAAGCCAAACTTGTGTAATGTAAAAATAATAATAATACGTAAGTAAATATAATTATGTAATATTCTGTGTAATATTCATAAATTCTAGATAATTGCTTTTTTTTTAACATGCTCTCCTGCTTGTGCATTGGTTGTTTTGAGATTGGTGGTTGATCTTACCCAAGCACTGACACAGCGCCCACAGGTGGTGATCTTAAAGTCTCCATAGAGATCCCGAATGGCCCCAGTGGTGAAAAATCCCTCCACCATCAGCAGAATACCATAGACGAAGAAAGCTGCTGCCACGCCATAGATCACATACTTAAAAATGTCAATCCTGAGGAAGTAAAACAAGAATAATTAGTCATTTCCATATAAAAACAGGATCTGTGCTTATCTTGCACTCAGTGGTAATTCAATAAGATAACATTTGGTATGCTGGTGTCAAAGTTTTTTGTGAAGCCCTAATCCACTTAATTTTGTGTGTAGATTAAATTCAATTATGCAGTCTTATTTCAAAGCATTTGTTAAAATAAGATAAAATGGCTGAAAAAATGCTGCTTCACTGCCACTATTCCTTACTCCACCCACTCGTTTCTTCCGTTCTCTCCTCCATCCTGCTCTCCTTCCCACCAGCAGAGTTCCGGTGAGCAGGTGTGCTTGGCTGATCTGGTGCGATTTCAGAACACTTAATTCTCTAAATGGGACCGATGCCAAAAACATGGTAGATCTTATATTTCTGTGTGTCACTGTTCTTTAGAAATATGTGTGTGGGAAAATATATTTTAAAATAACACATTGTAGAAACTCCTTTTATTATCTAAAGTACCGTCTTTTGCATCAAATAACCTTTTGTGATACATAAAGGTTCTTTAGATGTTCAAGATTCTTTATGGAACCATTCAGACAAAAAGGCAACCTGAAGCACTTTTATTTTTAAGGGTGTAGATATATCACACAGGACTTATTCTTTAATGTCCTATTAAGAAATCCTTGTGCTGTGCTGAAAATATTTACCTAATTTCATGTTACCATTCAAAAAAGGCCAGTCTTCTAAAAATTGATTGTAAATGCTCATTATCACCTTTGAAACACAGGTGCATAAGATCAAATCAGTGAGGCCTATAATGCAAATAATTACTTCCAAAAGAAACACAAAACATGTGCTAACTGAAAGAAAATAAATGTTTAACAACAATAAATAAAATTATTGAATCCAACATTAGGTAATAACATATACTAAATTTCTAATTTAAATTTATGAGCACATTTTTGTAAGGCGTCAGTCATTTTTGATCAGGTTTCAGTTAGTATTACGTTATTAGGAACTGATGACTAAAACCAAATTAGATTCATGCACAGCACTTTTGAAATAGGTTACTACTAAAATGGCACTTTAATTGTGGTCAACAGAGACCACAGCCTGACTGAGTGTTCTTTTTTTCATTCTGACTTTGTTATTGTGGCACTCACATGGTAAAGACATCCAGGGCATCAACAGGTGACCGGACAACATCAAAATAGGTCTGCAAAATGGTGACTGTTCCAGAGAGAGCCTCATGACCACAGCCACAGAAGAGCGCCACCCCAGCGTACAGCAGGATGGTCGCGATCAGAGAGGCGTAGGGAATCCCACTCAGGCATTTGAGGCAGCATTCAGAGCACCCTGGAAACAAGAGTAAGAATCAGTCCATAACTGCTATAAGAGCAAGTGTGTAACAACCAATAGCATTGCTTTGTTCGCCATATTTGCCAATGATGATGATAAATGCCGGTGTAGAACTTGCAAAGAAAATCAAATCAAAGCCATTTGTGTTAAAAATGTACTCTTATTAGGTACAGTACAGGCCAATGGTTTGGACAAACCTTCTCATTCAATATGTTTTCTTTATTTTCATGACCATTTACATTGGTAGATTCTCACTAAAGGCATCAAAACGATGAATGAACACATGTGGAGTTATGTACTTAACAAAAAAAGGTGAAATAACTGAAAACATCTTTTATATTCTAGTTT
>JAUYWG010000031.1:7753096-7767590 GCA_034779775.1 Enteromius afrohamiltoni
CTGCTGCAGCACTCCATCACTCTCCTTCTTGGTCAAATAGCCCTTACACAGCCTGTAGGTATGTTTGGGGTCATTGTCCTGTTGAAAAATAAATCGTCCAACTAAACGCAAACCGGATAGGATGGCATGTCGCTGCTGGATGCTGTGCTGGTTTAGTGTGAATTTTGAATAAATCCCCAACAGTGTCACCAGCAAAACACCCCCTCACCATCACACCTCCTCCTCCATGCATCACAGTGGGGTCCTAGAACTCATTTATCTGGTCTCTGATCTGAGCTGCTGTTAACTTGTGATTTCTGAGGCTGGTGACTGGGATGAAGCAGAGGTTACACTTGGTCTTCCTTTCCTGGGTCGGTCCTCACGTGTGCCAGTTTTATTGTAGAGCTTGATGGTTTTTGCGACTCCACTTGGGGACACAATTAAAAGTTTTTGCAATTTTCTGGACTGATTGACCTTCATTTCTTAAAGTAATGATGGCCACTAGTTTTTCTTTAGTTAGCTGATTGGTTTTTGCCATAATATGAATTTTAACAGTTTTAACAATTTTAACTGATGGTCCCAACCCCACTGATAAAGCAAGAAACTCCACTGATTAACCCTGATAAGGCACAACTGTGAAGTGAAAACCATTTCAGGTGACTACCTCTTGAAGCTCATCGAGAGAATGCCAAGAGTGTGCAAAGCAGTAATCAGAGCAAAGGGTGGCTATTTTGAAGAAACTACAATATAAAAGATGTTTTCAGTTATTTCACCTTTTGTTTGTTAAGTACATAACTCCACACGTGTTCATTCATAGTTTTGATGCCTTCAGTGAGAATCTACCAATGTAAATGATCATGAAAATAAAGTAATCACATTGAATGAGGTGTGTCCAAACCTTTGGCCTGTACTGTACCTAATTGATATTTAAAATTATATATATATATATATATATATATGAACATATATTAGTGCTGTCAAATGATTAATCATGATTAATCGCATCCAAAATAAATGTTTTTGTTTACATTATATATGCATGTGTACTGTGTATATTTATTATGTATATATAAATACACGCATACAGTATATATATTTAAAAAAATATATGTATATACATTTACATATTTATATTCTTATATTCTATATATATATATATATACACACATATATTTAATATATAAACAACATATTTTTCTTTGTATTTTGTTATTTTTGTATATACTGTACCTGTACATGCTTGTGTTTGTTTTTATATATACATAATAAATATACACAGTATACACACATTATGTAAACTAAAACTTATGTTGGGCCAATGAATTTTTTGACAGCACTTGATAGATAGATAGACTCCTGTTGATTAAGCCATTTCCTGCAATAGCGCTATGCAAAAGCATAATTTGTTCAGGGTTATAAACAGAAAAGACTACATTAATTCGAAGCAGAACGGTTTATGTACAACAGATGAAATTTCTGAATTAGAGTCCTGTCAGTCCGTTACCTAACTCAGAGCAGTAACAGTTTTATTGGATGAAAGTGCAAAGCAAATTCTATTTGTACAGTCCAAGAGAGTATTCATGCCCACACATGTCACAGGAGAGGAAGTTTACTGTGACTCTAACCAATCATAACTGCCGCAGCTGACAGATTCATGGACACAATTCAACAGCACACAAACAATATTGATTGCGAAATTGCAAGTAGAGAATGGCACCAGTGGCGCCTATTCTGCAGCAAGCAGCAGCAATGATTTATGGGTTATCATAAACAAAGCTCACCAGTCCAGAAAAACATAAAGAGGATATTCCCTATTATGTATAACTTAAGAAGAAAAATAAGAGTCCTTATTGTGGAACTCAGTAAGTCAAGCAGGCTAAATGTTCACAGCAGAACCTCTTAAGCAAAGATTTAATAAAGACGATACAGCTGAAGCTGAAAGCTCACGGTTCTTGAACTTATATCCCATCTTCCCACTGAGCTGAGCTGCTATTGGTGCAATGGCATTGTATCTGCATTCTCCTCACTCCTTGTAGCTGCGCCCCACAACCTGCTGTTTAAGGGAGTGTGGATAATGTGTATTTTGCAGCACTGACCCAGCTGTTACAGGAGAAACACCTCCATTACTCCTTGAGAAGAGCCTGCAGCTCTGAACACAGTATAAATGCTCTGGAGAGCAGGCAAGCGTTACTGCATCAAAACACACATTATGTAAGCCCGACTGATTTTTAGTAATGCACTGATTAAAAAATTATGACAATATTTATTTATTAAACACACAATGCATTAGTACTGGAATTTTAGTCAGTGCTCAAGCATTTCATATCCGTTGACTTTTCTCATATAGTTTTGTTTTCAGTTTAAACATGAATTAAAACTGAATTAAAAATTGTAATTGGCATAAATTTCAAGAACGCGATGAAGTCTGTAATCTGTGCATGGGTAGGTAAGATTTTATTTATTCATTGAAAGTAATTAATACTTATTCAGTAAGTGACGAAAGGATTAAACAATGAAAAGTGCCATTAAATATTTATACATTTGCATAATATTTCTTTGTCAAATACATGTTTGTATACATAACTTGTATTCATCAAAAAGAAGCTTAATATTTTTTAAGGAATCTTTAATTAATAGAAAGTTCAAAAGACACCCTAAACACACACTCTCTAACGCTCTCTCTCTCTCTGTGTAACAAGTATTATAAACTGTAATAATTCATAATATTTCCCAGCTTTGGAGAGAATAAGACTTCTATATATATATAAAAAAAAAAAAGAAAAATCATCTAGTGTGGCCTTATAGTACAAGATGTAAATTATTTGGGCACTATTTTGATATTGTATAAACCAGAAAAAAACAAAGAATCTCTCTCATATATATATATATATATATATATATATATATATATAACACATTGTAGCCATATTTATGTAATCCACACAAACTGATTCAGTTTGTCCCTCTAATAGAAAATTAAAGAAAACAATTAACATCACTGATACAGTGCCATGTTTTTTTCAGTGTAGAGTCAGCAGAAAAGTCTATTTCATTAAAGTCTTCAGAGTTTTTGTTATTTCTTGGATCTCTATTTTCCAGAGTGAATGCCCCTTACTTCAAGCAGATTGACTGTGATATTTGGGAGTGGAGAGAAGTGACATGTTACTTATTTATCATGCCAATAAACAGCACCAAACTGCCATCCCTGTGGTGTGCTTAAGATTCTGAGTGCTGAAACAGATTAATGAGAAAGCCAAAGTCTGTTCTTTGATCTCAGTGGGAAGAGACACAAGATCAATACTCAGACTGTCAGTGGAAAACACAAGCCTAAACCTGGCTCGTCAAATGCATCCCTCTCATGCCACATGTACCGGCAGGAAATCTACACTGTTCAAAAAAATAAAGGGAACACTTTAACAACACAATGTAACTCCAAGTCAATCACACTTCTGTGAAATCAAACTTCTCACTTAGGAAGCAACACTGATTGACAATCAATTTCATATGCTGTTGTACAAATGGAATAGACAACAGGTTGAAATTATAGGTTATTAGCAGGACACCCCCAATAAAGGAGTGGTTCTGCAGGTGGTGACCACAGACCACTTCTCAGTTCCTATGCTTTCTGGCTGATGTTTTTTAGCCACTTTTGAATGCTGGTGGTGCCTTCACTCTAGTGGTAGTCTACAACCCACACAAGTGGCTCAGGTAGTTCAGCTCATCCAGGATGGCACATCAATGCGTGTTGTGGCAAGAAGGTCTGCTGTGTCTGTCAGCGTAGTGTCCAGAGCATGGAGGTGCTATGTATCGAGATGAGATCCTCAGACCCCTTGTGAGACCATATGCCAGTGAGGTTGGCCTTGGGTTCCTCCTAATTAACCTGTAGGTTTAGGTTTGCTGTGTGGGTTATGAAAAAAAGGGATAGCCACAATAATACACTTATTGGAAAAAAAAAGCATGTATTATTTTAAGATTCATTTGGCTCTTACCTTTTCTTACAGTAAATTCTTACAGAAACCATTAAATGACAATCAACTTTTATTTTATTCTATTGCCTTTCTTATGTTTAGTAAAATATAGTCATTGTGTAAGGGATAATGTGCAAGCAGCCGGTAGCCCCGACAGTGTGATCACGCTGAAGGGGCTTATTTCGCGATAACTACAGGCTGACTGAACCTTATCCCGCTTATTACACGGCTACTTGCCACACAAGGAAAAAAACTGGACATAAATATGAATTTGAAACATTTCATTGGCATATTTGTTTTAAATTAACATTTTCATCCTTCCGCGAAACGATATAGTACCACATGACTAACATTCAAACGTTAGTAAGACAATTTATAACATCTACATATGAACATATAAAAACGGATGTATTTAAAATTTTCCATTGTTAATTGTGGTTTGTCACAAGATAGCGCCAAACGGTAATCTTTGTTGGCGCGGTGGCATTTTAAACATACAAGTAGTACCAGCTATGCGTTATTATTTTGGAGCGGTTATTATTTGAAAAGAACGAACCTGTAAATGTCTCAACTGACCAATCAGAATCAAGCATTCCAGAGAGCCGTGTAATAACGTTATTTAATTAACAATAATAATATTAACGTAAAAATGTGCATTATTTGTTTTCTCATGAAAAAAAATATAATTGAAAAAATCATATTTGTACAGCAACAAAAACAATTTGTGTGGTTTCAGCTGGTTTGCAGTTGTATCTCAGTCTGATTTAATATTTAAAATGGAGTAATATAACTACACTATAAATTAAACATACTGTAATATCCAAATATTTGTAAATACAAGCAGATTAAATTCCTTTCAAACTGAATGAAAAAGAAGAGCAGGCCAAACCTCAAAAGCACAATAAAAAGGCCATCAAAGCTTGTAATAAATAATGATGTAACCCAAAAATAGACAGCATACTTCCATTCCACATGACTCGTTGTTTCACTGCTGGAGTAATGTAGGTTTACAACTGGAACACCTGTCTCATTTCCTGTCTGTCCAATGTTTTTAATCCACTGTCAGAGGAGTAAAAGTGCTACATTTCTCAGGATAACAACAGGGTGGATGTAAAAGATTATTGAAAGCTTCTCTATACGTTTTATGGTCATATTGGACTTGGGAAAGCATCTTTTACCATCAGCCAATGTTCCAAATGGATAGATATCTTGGAATGCTTATATTTCATATGTGGGAGTTTAAAGTAAACACACCAAGGCTTCAAAGGAGAAACTGGATATTTCCCTTATTGTTAATTACTGGAAAATAACAATCTTATAAACAAATTACAATATTATTTACATATAACGGAGAAGCAGCCGAAACCTTCAGAAGTGCACAAGACGACCATTAATACTGATGAAGAAAAATGATGCAATGATATAATACATTACATTTTCATTCAATTTGGTCACTTTTTAAAACTATGCTATGCACTGTTAAAAAAGAAAATTATATATTAAGTGTTTTTCCGTTACTTTATTTCAAAACAAAATTTTGTTGTACCTGGGTGCACTTTTTAGTGTGACACAAAATACGTACAAATCCTGTGTAACTACGGTTCGACAAAACCGTTAAACAGTTAAACAGTTAAACAGTTAAAATCTGCATAAAAAGAAGTAGAAATAACACAGTTGCATCAAAAAATGCCACTATCGGGTAGGTTTAGATTTGGTGTAGGGCATATTTCCAACATGATAGAGCATTAACTTTTAGTGTCAGTCCCGGGATATTAAACGTAATAAAAATGCAGCAATATGTACCTATATCAACATAAAAATTGTGCCAAGGTTCACTTACTGAAACTATGATTTAGCACCACTAACATGTATATATTATTTATTACTTAAGATTTATTTTTTAAACGTGATGGCTTTAAAACTAAAAGATTAATAGTTTTATTATTTCATGGGGATTTCTTAAATAATCTTTTTACCCCAGTATCACCCGAAATATGATGCTTGTATTAGTATTCAGAGACTTCAAATGCAACTGAAGAAAAATGACTGCCCTAATGAGAATGCAAATGGCTTTAAATGTGATTCATTAAAATAAGCACTTTATGTATTTGGTGAGTTTTCATACTTTTATGAGCTAATAATCCTGGAATACCACAATATAGCGTTACGTTATCTTGAGCTGCAGTGAATGGACAGATCGATTGAAAAGCGTAACATTACTCCTGCCACTGATGCACAGCACCTCTCCTGACAGCAGACAGATCAAAATCCACCTCTCCCTTTCTAGCCAACAAAATATCATGTTTAGTTGATTCTACGAATGTTGTATATGTTGTAATTCTTTACAACACCCTCTCGCTCCCCCAAATATTAAACAAAACAGCTCCACATATGCAGGACTCTGAAAGGCTCTGTTAGCCGCAGCCAGCTGCCAGCCTGACCAGAATGTGAAGCAGTTCCCCAGCATGCAGCTAATGGCATGTTGAATGACCGCAGATCAACCAGAGAGAGAGAGATAGAGGGAGGAGCTGATGGATCACATCTGTGTAAATGGGAACTCCTGCACCATCAGGCAGATACAAGTGCAGAACGTCAGTGTTGACATGCATTACATGTTTATATGAGCCACTCAGCACAGAACATTCATAATTCATCTTCCATAATCATGATTTAGATTTTCTCTTGAGTGGAGTGTGTTGGGGAGGCATTACCAGGCTTGATGAATTAGAAAAGACAACAATTAGAAACAAGGAAATTAACCACTTGGGCAGCTTGGTAAAAGATTACAGCTTCTTGCAGAACATTATTTTAAATATTTCATGCATTGGCAATTAAAGCAATTTTCCATCCCATAGGATGAAGACAACACAATCGTCCATTCCTGTGAAACTGGCACAAAGTATTAAACAGTAAAAATGAAAGTTGCTGCAACCGAGGTACCTTGTTTTTTCTTTTTTTATACGTAATGAATTATTAAAATCACAACAGATGAAACAAAATAAACTGTGTCAAGGCCAATGATTATTGGGAACACAACAGAGTTCTGGGAGGTAATTATACTAAATCATTTTGATGACAGACTTTTGCTCAGGCCATCATACAACTTACTAAAAACATTCAAGATTGTGTGCAATGAGACCGGATAACTAGTTAGTCCAGTTATTCAGTTACATATGCTTAGACAATTCTAGTTGAGCAAGCATTAAGAGATGTATTCATTGTGTTTCTTTATCATAGTTTATTCCCATGCATTTTTTACAGTGTCCATAATAAAGGAAAACAGTAAAAATGTATAGTGTAGTAGTCTTCATGATGGGTATATGGTTTTGAAAAAACTCTTAAATACTTTTATTTAAACACAAAAACATTCAGTTTTGTAGTCACTGAAATACTTCTTCAATAAACAGTTATGGGGTTTTTTCTCAACAAATTAAGAAAACCAGTGCTTTTCTTAATTCAAAACTTAATTAAAGCTTATCATAGAAGAGGTCTATGCAAGTCATTGTGCGTATAAATAGTACAAATAAATTGGCAAAAGCGTCACATTATCGACATCAGCAAATTTTTTGGGTCAGTGTGAAGTGTTTTCTATAACCTACACCTGGCACTCTATTGCAGTGTGTGCGATGTCTCTTTGCTAACCACAAATATCTGAAATCTGAAACCCCACTCAAAAGACATGAGGGACCAGACAGTGTTTATCCCCTGTTAGGTCTGTCCATTGCTCCATCACTATTAAATCAAGCACAAGGGGTTAACCCAGAGGGAGGCATTTATGATGTCACATACAACTGCTTTGACTTAAAAGACTATCTACCAGTAAATACAGTGAATTCTATGTGCAGGGATAACAATGCATACAGTTACCACAGTGTTTAATGTGCTTGATTCATATGTACAGTATGGGTGGTGTACAAAAAGCAGTTTGAACTGTATCAGCTGACAATCAAATCCACAGAGTGTTCAAAGAGTCTGGGATATTCCTTTAGAAGTATGCACTGCTCTCTGATGCAACGTGCTTTAATTTATTCAGTAAGTAACTCTTACAGCCATTTCAGCATTATTAACACTGCTGCCTTATGGCAAAGAAGAAAACAGAGGAATTTTACACAAAGGGTGCTCAAAGGTGACCAAATATATTTTTTCATTCCACTAAATGTACAGTGATTGTAATTACGGTGTTATTTTTTTATAAATATGACTGTGTTCGATGAAAATCGAAGTACAAGACATAACAACTATTTCAGTCCACAAATAGGCCCTAAATGAAATTCTAGTTGCCTGTGCATCTAATGAAAAAAAACATAGGCCTATGCGATTCAAAGGCTTGCCATAAAAATTGACTGGAGGAAAAAAAAAAGGGGGGGGCATGTTACATCAAATGTCTTCCCAATTACCTAACACTCTTGCAGGTCATGAATCAGAATACAGACTCTTCATGTTTAGATAATGTTTGTAAATTGGATTCATATGAATTCATTTCCTCTTTACAAAACAATGAATTTAGAACGAGGACTGAAGCGGGCTGTATACGAGTGATATGGTTTGTGCTTATTGCCCACAGGCTTACTTTTAATCACCATTTCTAAAATGATTTCTGGAGAAACTTTGCCAATGAATATAAGATATAAAATGCAAATGTAAATTAATTTAGCTGGGTAACCAGACCCTTACTGAACTAGAAAGTAAGCAAAGAGAGTAGATATTTAGTTCAAATATACTGGTTCTATAGTTACAGTTCATTGTAGATTTAATATATGAGAGTATTTTGAATTTAACCACAGCCACAATTTGAATCTATAAAGTTGTATGTATTTTAAATATGCATAAAATAATACTTTCAATCATATTGTCATGCTGTTGTTCAATAGTACTCATATTCGTATTGCCAGTATAATACATATTACAGCTCGATTGGAAACAACAATTAAAATATTCTGTTACCATTTTTTTTTTTTTTTTATCATATCATATATTAATCTCAAGTATGCACTGCACACCCAAGTAAACTAACTTTTGAACCATTATTAGGGCCAAAAATGTTCTCCTCACAAAATAAATATTTTTACAATACCATTGTTTATATTTTAATTGTGCAGCATTAGAATTTTAATATTTTTCATATTTAAAGTAAAGTTTGAGGCAGGTGTTGTTTTAATAATGCTTAAGCACTTAAAAAAATATACAAATTGAACATAAAAATAAGAAAATAACAATGTGACATTCATATAAGAAAATAAACATTTGAATTTGAAACGCATTGATTACATTATATGCATTAGCCAATGGTACGAAAGCAGAGGACAGAGGGACTGGCAGACCAATACATGCACCATAATTCTCCTGGGATTGACAGACATTGCATCTCAAAGTGGCTTCATTAAGACCTGTGAATTAGCAAGCAGTCTTTGTGTTGATTGCTTTGTGCACTTCTTATTCTCACACCAAGGTCGTTAATTGGACGGCTTCATGAGGGAAGGTTGAATAGAGCCACCCTCTGAGATTAAATGAATTAGTGAAATATATTTAACAAGCTGCTGTTGCACCAGTGACTGTAATGCATTTGTATAAGAGCAGCTCAATTTATGAACAGTCTGTTCCTTGATGGAGCTAATATAATTGCATTCATTACAGACATTATGACAGATACTGAATTTTATGACCTGTAAACGAGTTGAAACGAGAAGTGCTTAGTGCTTGACATACAGTAGAGTAGTCAACAACTTGCCGAGACTAAGTGCTCAGATAAATAAAGCCATAAACCAGGATCACACTTCAAACAAAGACAAGACTTTTTGGAAGTAAATCGGTGGCTATGTGCAGTTGCTGATCCTTTGAGGGTGTATAACAATGTATTAAACTTTGCTTTTCACCCTCTCTTTCCTCTCTTCTGGCCTGTCCTCTCAATCACTTCAGATAATCGGCTGGTGAGACAGCGCAGTACTGCCAGCTGTCAGGCATCACAGGCATCAATGCAAGCTAGATGGCGTAGGGTCATAAACAAGGGCTGTACTGAACTCAGCTGACATCACCTCAAGAGACACGGTTCTGCAAGATTCAGTCATGCGAAAAAGCTTCTGCTTTAGCCCACAAACTTTAGTCACCTCAACAACAAATTCATAGGAATCGATAGGAATAAATTACATCAGATTAATACATTTTCATTACATGTTTAGACTAACTAAATTAGCATTAGTTTAACATATTAATAATAAATAATTAAAAAACACAGATAAAATAAGTGATTATAGTAGCTCTATATTCTAAGAAAATTAAAATGTATTATAGCAGATTTTTGGTGGCATAATAATATTTTACAGTATTACAAATAAATGCAGCCACAATGTGCATAGACCTTTCCAAAACATCATCAAATATCCCAAACATTTCTGACAATCTTATACACCCCCAAAATATATATATAATGTAAAAAAAAATGTTCACTGAAAAAATAAAAAAATTACAAATAATTGGTATTCAAAGTAAATTTCACAATTACTTACAGAGAAACGGCACACACTGAATTTCACAATGAATTAGATTTAAGATTTTGAAAAAACTATCTATATATATATATATATGTACGTGTGTTTGTGTGTGTGTGTATTCTAATAATCCTAAAGTTATTAACAGCAATAAAAAATCTGCTATAATACATTTTAATTTTGTTAGAATATATAGCTACTATAATACTAGCTACTATTTTTATTTGCGTTTTCGATCTGTTCTTCCCAATTTAAACCCAGGTGTTATTTATAATACATTCAGTAAACCAGTGCTATTTCAGTCTAGTCCAAGCTTTTCCAATTTCTTTTTTTTTTATTGTTACATTTTGTCTGCATATTTGAAATATAGTTAATATCTAACACCAATGTATTTGGTTGCTCCATTGTCTAATTTGCTGAAGTGGTTTGTTTTTATTTGCCCATTTTGGACAGCTGAAGTATGAGCGGACTCATCTGTTCTGCCCATTAATTGTGGGCCATAAACCAAACAATCTGCTCTTAATTGCTTGCAAATTTTTACAGGCAAAACATAGAATATCGCCGAAAGGTGAGCCCCATTGTTTAGAATATGTCAGCAGTCCCACTAATGCACTTTAATCACTGGCCTGTTCCTGTCATACAGTGACCATATGTTGATTGTTCAGTGTTCAGCGTTTCGTTTTCCCACCAATGGGCTCAGACTGAGCATACGTTACAGTGGCAAGACAAATGGGTGAGTGAGCCCGTGCACATGCAGGAGGCTTCATCCATTATTCAAAAGCAGTGCAGCGCGACGCAGAGAGGGGCCTGCCATCACTATCAATAATTCAACTCTCCCACCGCAAGCCCCCTCCATTTCTCGCTGTCTTTCCCTTTTTTCTCTTTGTCTGTTTCTTTCTCGTGTCTCCTGTAAATGAAGAGCGTCCACTGATGCACAATGTGCAAAAGCTGTCTATTAGCACTCCCAACATCCAAAGAAGAAAGGGATTGTCTGAAAGAAGGGTGACAGACAGACAGACAGTGATGAAGAGAGAATAAAGAGGATTTTGTACACAGACTGGAGCGTCACTGGACAGTGTGTGCCTTTCAGCTGGCATGGGACAGTTGTGCATTCTGAGGACACGGTTTCACTGTTTCAGTGTACACGGATATATTTAAAAAGTTCTTTTGCAAAAACAGAAAAACAATTACAATAACAATGTTTTTTCATTGTGCATTCCAATTAATCTCAATCAAACTGCAGTTGGGTTATTTTGACTAGATTAAAAAATATCTTTAAAAACAGCTAACAAAATAAAACACAATAAAAACATAATGGTAATCCTAGTTTTATAACGTGTATTATTAAATCACATTTATCTGTGGTTTAATACTGTTACCCTGATTCAAATTTGATTACATAATTTAAAATATACATACACTGTAATTTGAAAGTCTGTACAATATATGTATTAATATATTCAAATTTAAAATATTTCTATTTTAAATAAATGCTGAATAAATTTGAACTTTGTTATTTAGCGAACCAGTATATTAAACAGATTTCTGAAGGATCATGTAAAATTTCAAAAATATATATTAAAATATAATTATTTATTTATTTAGTAAAGTTGCAATACTATATCACAAAAAATCTGTTTTTTCTGGCTTACCCCCACTACAAAAAAAAAAGCCTAGACTAAATGACTAACAAACTTTCAAAAAGCTTAATGAGTTGAGAAATGTCCCATGTCTCACTACTACAACCAAAAAGGGACTCCCTATTGACCCTGCTCTTCTGATCCATATCCCTCTTGTTCATTTGCTCCATCTGCCAGACTCTTGTCAAACAGTTGTGAGGGGATTACACCCTCAAGACCATTGCCCATTCAGGTCAGAAGGTCAAAATTATCTAATGGTTAGCTCTCAGAGCAACAGAAAAGAGCAGGCGTGGCTGTAAAGTGCTGAGCGGGTGGCTAATTAAAATGCAAAGCAGCTTCTCCCATTAACCCCATTAAGACTTAAACATGCCCCATATATAGAGCGAAGCATAGATAATGCCCCATAGGAATATATATATATATATATATATATATATAAATATAATCATAAAATCTAAACATATTAATTAAACTTAAGCATCAAGATTTTGGCCGTGAACTGCATGTTAGCATTTAGCATCCTGCAGATATTTGAACCGACTCATCTGCGTGTTTAATCGACCAGTGATGTTTCCATGCCAACCCAAGCAAATTCAGCTTGAGTGCAATGACCCACTTACTGTACGTCAACAAAATCAGTGGGACAATGGAGAATCTGACACATCTCTTACACACACAGAGCTCAATGGTTACTAGCGAAAAATAAAAAGGAAGGAAGATGAGGAAGCAAAGCTACGGCTCTGGATTTCAGGGTTAGGACAATATTATTGAAATTCCACAATGAAAAACTTCTACAAAAGTAGTGCTGGACCAGCCCACAAAAAGAAAATATCAAGAGCTTGGACTTGTTAACCTCTTAAAAAAGAAGAAGAAGAGCAGTATCATGCATTATTGAGAAAGGAGAGAGATAAATTGGTGGAAAAAAAACAACAAAAAAAAACAATGAAGAACACTAGTGGTAAGAATGGAAGGACAGAGGTGACTAATTGTTTTGCTGTTAATATGGTTTATGACTCGCATAGCAATACACATACTGTATACATTTAACCGGCTGACACCAACCTTTTATCTAAACTATAATTCAATCTCAGCCAAAGTGTGCACAGATTCAGTTCATCACACCCTCTTGAATAAATACAATTCTCTGACTACTTCTACGGTACATTAACAATAAACCCATTGGCATCAATCACCATAGCTTGGTTAGTTTGGCATCAGCTGAATACAGTCTCACCCATTTACTCAGGGAATCTGAGGCCATGGTTTCTTTGATTTGGCAGAGCACCCCCATCCAGTCATGCCTATTCAGTGGTGAACAGTTATCCTTAGACCTGGCAACCACACTTGAGAGTGTCTGCATGTGTATGAGTGGGCAGGGATCAAAATTATGTTTGGTCTTGCTGCAAAGGGCTTCAGGATGTTAAACATTCACAAGTGAATTCTAGCATCAGTCAGCTACACTCTAAAAAAAATTAAGGTTTCAAAAGTGGGTTTATGGAGTGATTCCATAGAAGAACCTTTTTTTGGTTCCTTTAAGCCCCTCAGTGAAGAGTTTTTAAAAGAACTGTTTTGTTTTAACGTGTACCACATTTAAACCCCATTTCCACTATAAAGAAGAGTTTTTTGGTTTTTTTTCTGCAGTGGAAAGATTCTATGAATGTAAAAGGTTATTAATGGAACCATTAATGCCAAAAATGTCAGGTACTCTAATTTCATTCAGATAATACAATTTTATTTGGTAAAAGATTAGGAGGTTTGGGCAATATGTTTTAATAAAATGATACTTAAACTTTGTAGAACGGATGACTGATTCCATATAACAATGTCAATTTTTTATGCTATCTAACGAACTTAAAACGCAACTACAACATGATTATAGTAAAATTTTCTTTATTAAAACTTGCAAAAGTGCAAAAAAATACTAAATGTAAATACATTATACTTTTAAGTTAAGACAATTAAAATGAAAAATGACAAAGTATAACACCAGTAGCAGGCTGTTATTAACAACGAACGTTTTGTAAAATCTACAAAAGAAAATACGTAACAGCATCAGCTTGCCACCATCCTGCAAACATGAATATCAAAACATACAGTAGTAGTTATTTACAGGCTTTTTAAATTCCCCTACACTGTTTTCTAGATAGAAATGCACCTCATAGATTATATTTGACCACTGTGTTCACCCATAAAACTTTTTTAAAATGTTACAATTTAAAACATTTAAATGTGGTGCTTGAGTTTAAAGAAGTTCAGCTCAAGTCCCATAACCTATTTCTATTCCTATTTCAGTGCTTTTCTTTTAATGCCAAAAACATTTTGTTGTAAATAAGACACAAATAAATAAGATATTTTCAGTGTTCCAATTCAGCATGTTTCATATAAGCGATAATTCTTTCCTCCTAATTATTACTATTAGTGT
>JAUYWG010000031.1:7767690-7779066 GCA_034779775.1 Enteromius afrohamiltoni
AAGATATTTTCAGTGTTCCAATTCAGCATGTTTCATATAAGCGATAATTCTTTCCTCCTAATTATTACTATTAGTGTATTGTTAGCCTGTCTAACTGTAACGTCTGCTAAATTATTAAATGTAAATGCTTTTATTTCTAATCAAAACTCAAACATTACATATTCATCGATTAAAAAAAAACGGAAAAAAAAAATCACCCAATAAAATCCAATCTACAGTCAAACAGCTTTAATCAGTTGTACTCTTTATCAGTATGCTTATTCAAAATCACAAACTCCAGGACTTTCAACATCAAGCAGAAAATTATGATTAAATTGTGTGTGTGGCCCCATCATCCCAGAGGGTCTGAGGCAATCGGATTAACCCTCTACTGAGCCGCCCGGGCCAGACAGAAAGGAGGGGGTTTATGGTGGGAGCGTGATGGGGGAGGGGTGCCCAAGAAGAGAAAGTGGCACATACTCCCTCCCACATTACCATACAATAGGCTTGGGACACCCATGGCATCACATCACCGCCCTTATACAACAGGGCTTTGTGTTAGCGGTCAGCACCATGTGATAAGATCACATATATGCAGTGTGTTCACACTGGCTTATCACTGACTAATTAGTGAGTGCCAAAACAACATCTGAGATCAGATTCTGACGTAAACAGACGTCCCATCTCTCAGCTACGCGCACAATTGTGTTTGCTCTATATGAATTTTAATTATAAGAACGAGCAATCCGCAAAATGGTTGCTTTCTAACACTCTTGAAACGCATTGTTTGTGCATGTTTGAGTGCTCCTGGAAGAGAATTAAATAGCTTGTCTAGAAGGAACGATGAGGATTAATAAATTGTCTACTGGGCCAAAAGAGAGAGCATGGTTCATCATTCATTCAGAAATCGGTCATGCAGCCACGGTTGGAATTGGAGCTGGAAAATTGTGCTGAATTGACTGTCATTTAAATTCTCTACTAATTTATATTTATATATATATATCTTCAATATCACTTTTACAAACAGATACAAAATCATTATTATGATGTCCCAATTATTGCTGGAGCAATAAAGAAGAGGTCAGGTACATGGTGTTCAGCAGGGATTGTACAATTGTATTGTAAGAGTCAAGTTAAGTTACTTTAAGGTTTAGCAAATAAATGGTATTGGTGAAAAAAAAAAGCTAAATTAATTATTTGTTAAATTAGCACTAAGTACAAAAGATAAAATAATGTATTGGTGTCATTGTTTATTTGGTGACCTGGCATGCAAAAAGCTTTACTTCTGGTGCAATAAGCATTCTTCAGTTGTTTGTCTTGCATGTCCTGTCTGTACACATTAGATGCTTTTAGAATGTTAAAAACGTATTTTAAGAATTCTGTAGAATAATTTTACAACAAAATAACAAGTTAATATTTTTTTTATATTTTGAATATATATAAACATTAAAAAAGTACACCAAATAATCTGTACACCATGAGAAAAACTCTGCTTCACTCTCCACTGTACTGCATGTACACAGGCAGTCGATGAAATCATAGTAATCGCTGTCCCCTCAGGTAATAAACTACACCATTCCTGGTTCTACAGCACTATGCCAGTATAAATGTCCCATTTTTTGTCTATAGACTTTGCAGATCCTTCAATGGCCTACCTTAAATAGTTATTCCCTGATCTGCCGGTTTACAGATAAGCTATGAAACATCTGGACATATATCAGCCATTATCATTCCAATAAACTGTACACTGTACTGCTCGAAACGACCAAATCTAGAAAAGATATTAGCTGTGCAGCGTATATGTGTGTGCGTGCTTTCCCTCCAACTTGTTTGTATTCATTTCTTTAATGCTGTTGAGGAACTTCTGAGGGCTGAGCCTGCTGTGTGACAGCTCAGTGATTCTAATTGGGTGTTAGTATTGGCGTGAGAGCGGGTGATTACAGCTGACAGCATCTCTGCCAGGCTCTTTGAAGCTCTATACAGCACTTCTACACTGAGATGCACAGCACTATGAAAATTCAGGCTGAGATCTCTACAGGAACTAAAATGTCTGTGGCTCTGTGAGGATCAGAACACTGTCTAGACAGACTGTATCTAGTGTACATTTACACTAGAATGTGAAATTACCATATCAGTTGTTGATATGATAATATACATGCCATTGTTCTTCGCTGCCTGTCATGTTTCATCCCAGTAGGGCTTGGATTTTTTTCCCCTGACTAAATAGACACCGCATATGGGGGCATTTATTCACTTTGAGATGGATATAGAACAAGACATCCAAAATGTTTGCAATATCTTGCAATAACACATTTATACACCACTGGTGGCTACCATTCAGATACACAGATAATGCACAGGATTGTCAGATGAACGATGGCCACAATAATCTAATGAAAACTAAATATTTAATTCAGATTAAAAATTAAAAAATAATAATAATAATAATAACTGTCTGCTGTATTAAGTCACAATACTAATGCATCACTTTCATGGCAGGGAGTGAATGAAATATGTGTTCGTGGGGACAGTTAAATCTGCTGAAAATAATTTAAGGGACCTTGTACAACAACTTTAATTAACTGCACAATTGCAAGTTTAAAATTCTAATTTAATAATATGTTGCCAACATTATTCTGATTAGTTCTATTGACAATGATGCTGATAATTACATTAAGCTAATATTGTATGTTTGTTTGTTTTTTCACCTGCACAGTGCCAATGGCATGACATCATTCAAAACAGTGGTTTGGCATTATAAAAATAGAGCAGACAGAAAACTGCCCAGCAGGCTCAGACCACATTTACTCTAAATCGTCTCTGAACAATCCTAGAACCCTTTTATATCATTTGCATTTTGCATGAGCAAGGTTTTCTTAGTTAAAAAATGGCATGGACTTAAAATCCCACAGGTCAAGGCAGTCACAACAAGAAACGTGCCTCGGATAGAGAGAGTGCGTTTGACAAAACTGTATATAGCAAAAAGGAGGGGGGAAAAAACTCTACGACACCTTAAGATTTACATGTTCAGCCCTCCAAGTGAGTCTTAAAATGTCATATCTTTACATTTTCCATGTCTGTGGGATCCCTGTACATGATTAGTAAATTAATTCACGCTTGTTCACTAAACCTGTAAAATCAATGAAGCTGAATAAAGGCTTTCATCGACATACTTGGCCTTTGTTATATTGTGAATAGTGACTGTCAAGCTTGTTGGAAACAGCTTTAGGACACTCTGACAAAGCAGTGGCTAATTAACAAACACTAATTACACTTGCGTTCATCAAAATCATAATTTAATTTCACACCTACTGAAATGGCTTTAAGGCACTGTAGATACACACTGCTAGGTTTTTTTAAAAAAGAGAATATACATCACAAGATAACATGTCATCTTTATTGGTATTTTATTATTATTATTATTTTATTTAGTTTTTTGCAATTTGAGTGCCCTGCAAAAAGTGAATAAACATTATCTAAACAGGTTTGGCACAAGCACGCAACAGATGCACAATATTTCAATAACACGAAATGTTTACACTGAAACAGCTCAGGACATCAATCAGAGGGGTTTCTAGCCCAGAGGACGTCATTGATCAAGAGGCAGGAAGAAGCGACATATTTCGAATGAGTACACAGAGCTATCATACTCTTGAAGATACGTGGCAAAGAAAACACAACAAAAGCAGCAAAAAGATCAATAGTACACAGAATCTCATTTTAAATCCCACTTCAAAGTCCTTCTTCGGTCACTGAATGATTACCTTTCTGAAAGTGAAAATAAATCTTCAATTCTATGACACACACAAAAAAAATCCAAGCAAAGAAAAAAATAGTCCATGTCTACATGGTATTTCTATTATTTCTTCAGAATGGCTGCTCTCTTTAGTAATACGAACAGACAGTAACGATACAAAGTTTTTCCATTTCTCTCAGCTGCATTCAAAAGCCACATTTATTTCACTTTTCATTATTTCAAGTACAGCCTTGTTCTGTGGGTGACTGACACTGTGACCTATTCACTAAGACCATATGAAACATGATTTATCCAGTCTGCAACAATAGCTAAATAATGTTAGTGAGCATATGAATTCACAAACCAAAGCGCAGAGAATCGATTTCACTTCTACATTAGAGTTTATGCAGTTAACGAGAGTGTTTGAACGATGGCCGCAGAGAAAGAACAAGGCAGTCCTGAGTATTTAATTTCGCTATGCACTGTAGCATGTCCCAAGAGCAAGATCAATACAGTTCCCATCCAAAAACTGCCTCCAGGTCAAGCCGTGGCTTAATCTATGCACTCAAATGAGTGTAATTACTTTTTTTTTAGAAGTTTTGATGGCACAGCTCTAATGATATGCTACAGCAGTACAATTATTTTAATGAAAATCACATAGTCTCAACAAAACATGGCATATAGGCATAAAAACTTCATTTTATACATTGAAAGTGCATAGCTTGTGATGGTAGCTTATCTGCCTGCTGATCCACTTGTGAAAACTAAAGATGAGAATTAATCCAGAGCACTCTGCCATCTGCTGAAGATGAATGATTTATCTGTCTTAACCCCCACAAGCAGCCAGTTTTCATGCGACGCTGCTTGTGTTATAATCAAATTGTTCAATATCACTAATGAAGTCTCTACATACAAAGCCAGGTGTATCTTGCTGAGATTTTTTCCATGGCCCTTCTTTTATTCAACCCTTCACTCTAAAAAATGCTGGGTTAAATACAACCCAGCGCTGGGTAAAATATAAACAGACCCAGCAGTTGGGTTACTTCCCAGAAGGTTGGGTTAAACGTTTAATCCAACTGTTGGTTCAAAACAACCCAGTGGTTAGGGTTGTCCATACGCAGAATTTTATGGAGTATAGTAACTACCATCTTTTTTCCCAGTGAGAAGGCATTACAAAAAACCATTAACAGTGAGGACTGGAAAGCTGGAGCTGAAATTCATTCACAGAAATAGAGAGCGAGTGAGAAGAGCTGGACTGGGTCTGAGAGAATCCCTTGCTGACGGCCCCCATGGGCAGTCTTTAAACACTGTTATTACGAAGTGCTTCCTCACATGAGGGAAGTGGAAATAATTGATTTCCACAGAAAACGCTAAAGGACTGCACATCTGTTGAGCAGCTTCTGTAGGCTGTTTGTATGGCGTTTCATTGTGGGTGTTCACATTAACAGCCGAAACGAGCATCAGGACAAACCAACGCACATTCTTATAAAAGTCGAATTGAATTCAGTCTCAGTCACATCAAGCCTTATGCAACCTAAACTCATTAAACACATGATCAACAGCTGGTTTGTAACTCGTATTCTGAGGAGATAACAAGAAAGAGGGTTGTAGTATGGGTTAAAAAGAGATCATTTTGCATGCTCAGTGCCGCCCTGATTTCCTCTCTCTCTCTCTCTCTCTCTCTCTCAATCAGAAGTGGGTCAGTTATGGCAGGCAAGCAGTGCCGTCACCTAAAGAAGAGCTGCGGTTGCTCATAAGCACCATTTTGATGACACATATCTACTTACGCCCTAGCAACCAGCCTTATATTTCAAAACTCCCCCTTGCCCCACCTTGTATGTGCTGCCTATTGTTCTTCAGCACGTCCAACTACAGCAATAATAGAAAAATGAAAGCATGAGAGTGGGCGTGTGAGTGGGAGAAACACTGCAGTGCTTATTTAAGACTAAACATCAAAAATATTGGGCACCCCCTCTCACCTGTACATAAATTGACTGAATTTCTAATGAATCCCAATCAACATTCTCGCATCTGGCATACTGTATTCTCTTAACTCATTCTTAATACATGCAACACCAGATGCCTCTCCCACACGCCTCCCAAGCCAGACACATCACAAAAGCCACGGCTTTAAATCAGATGAGTGACAATCGTGAAAAGTAAACGGTTTTAGAGACAAAGGCAGTAAACAGCCTCACTAATCTAATCTGACCCGAGTACTGTTTTGTAATGGCTGCATTGTGGTGATAACCAGAACAGCCCAATGATGTAAAGAAAGAATGAGGAGGGGAAAGAAAAGAGAGCTGTGACGAGCCCTCATTATCCATTTAGACAAGCTCAAAAAAAAAAAGAAAATCAAATGACACAAATGAGCGCACTGACAACTTCCCACAGACTGACCACTGCACTTGAAAATACACCAGCACCAATTAACAGAAGCGCTGATCTTTATCAACGTCACTGCCAATTGTGCTGCAGCCTTTAATAATACAACCACTGATTCTGCAGGCTGTAAAAAAATATCATAAAAGTAATCAGAGGCAGTGGCCATAAGTAAAGCCTTGCCTGATTGAAATTGTAAACACGTATGCATCAACACAAAGACAAGCGCGCATGATGAGATGAGGAGATGATGAAGGAAAGCAATTTGACTCAATACCTTTCTGTGTCTGTCCCTCTTCCATGTTCTCTTCCATTGTGGATCAAAGCGCGGATTACAGAAGTCAATGAAATGTAACAATGCCTATACGGTCAAGTGGATGAGCGTCTGTGCGCGCGGTGGAGAGATTGAGCGCGTGTGTGGAAGAACGCGAGCTGGCGTAAGTGTGTGTGTGCGTGCGTGAGGTGATTTCGCTGCTCCTCTTCTCGACCGCAGATATCAGTCAAAGAGATCTTCGGCTGTCAGTTTACCTGTCTCTTAAACGCTGTCCATTGCAAAAGAAATCAGGCGCGTTTTCAAATATTCGTTGACGTCGGAAACAAGCGCGCCGCGCGTGCTAATTATCTCTAAGACGTTTGATAACGAGAGATTTGAGACACTTTGAACCTTCCAGGTGTTTTGAACAACTGATCTCTTTTCTAGCGCTGATGTAAAATGCACCGCATTGAAAACAACTCCCTGCACTAACAGATGGATGGGTGTATCCTAGTAACCAGCAGGGCCCCCCTCCCTTCATCATGAAGACTCCAGCATACAGTACACACACACACACACACACCATGGTCCCTGTGTCATCCTGTGGACAGCAATGTGTGTTTTTACATTTCATGCTTTGATAGATACATTTAATCTATCCAAAAATTAGATAAATCAGTGGACTGAAGCCAGGTAGGCTACCATGATCATATATTACATGCATAAATAAGAGAAGCAGCATTAATCAGTTATTACTTCTAGAAACTACAAATATATACATATATATATATATATATATATACAAAAATATTCCATAATATATAAACTTTTTTGCTTTCCCTCATTACTACATAAGAGTCAGTCATCTAAGTTCCAGACCAAATCCACTTGTCTGATAAAAAGAAAATTAATATGGTAATTCTTTGAAGTATGGCCTGCGCAGGCCTGTGAGAATCAATGAGCAGACACAGAGAGTTGGTGCTCCACTGTAAAGCATTCTCAGCTTTATTCAGGACGACAGATCATATTTACAAACAACATCAGGCCATATGTCTCAGACATCATCAAAATATTCAGTTATACATTACATAATATACATAGGAACAAATTTTCCCTAATAATTGCTGATTATAAGGTGTAAGTAATATGTGTATTTGTCTAGCTGTCTGGTTTTAGTTTTTCACCAATCAGCAGTGTGTGAAAGAAGAAGTGCATGAAGTATGTCTACTTGGGAAATAAAAGGGACAGAGAGGGAAGCCTTAGTAAAAGTAGCAAATGCATGTTATGTTAATCGCAATGCTGCAATACAATTAAAGTATTCAGTATGAAGGTGAATTATTCAATACAGTAAATCAACAGTGTTGTGACTATAGTGCCACTTTCTTTGTAAGGGTTCCTGTCATCTCCAGCTGTTCTGATCAGTGCCAATGGCACTCTCATACTAGCAGCTCGAAAACTGAACATTTGTTTTCACAATACTGCCAACAGACTCCAGAACCTAGCAACATAAAGAGCTCTGAGATAGCAAAAGAGCAATCCATAAGTGCACAAAATGAGTATTTAGCTAAGCCTTTTTAAATCTTTATAGACTAAAATGTTGCCTTCACCCTTTCCATTTGAAATCATCAAACCTTAAGATAACAAATATATACAGGGTGATATCTTTACATAAAGATAAGCTGCTTTATTTTTAAGTTTCCAAAAATAATTTCAAGCAGTAATGAATTTCAAGCACAGAACTCCTCTTGAAGATGTGCATGTTAATGTGTGTATGCTTCTAGAGCACTTGTCGGTGAGTTAGACATAAATATGTGCATTACTTCTCTCATATTGTTCACTTAATCAGTAATCACCCTCACACATTAATTCCACTTGACCTCACAACTTGCGGTTTCTGATTGGCTGAGATGCTCACAGGGGATGAGTTATGTGAAGAAAAATATATCATATTTCTTTAGAATGGGCCCCACTAATGCTCTAGATGTCCTAACTGTTTGTGAATTGAACTATTATTCATATTAATATAATTCACTCTTCACTGATGTATGCAAAGAAATATCTGTAATCATTTTTCATAAAATGTATATTTTTTGATGAACACAGCTCACATACAGTACATAGCTCATTTAAAAACTAGAACAGTTCGACGTAAACACACAGTGCTAAAGGAGAGTCAAAAATGGATGCTAGTCAAGTCATTAACATGGACTGTGGTACGTGCTGCCAGCTGGCTTGCGTTTTAAGAAGATTAGCTGGAATGCCTTGTTATCATAAAATAATTTCTCCAAACTGCAGTCAGTGCTGAGCTTTTCTTCTCTGTCAAAGCTCAATAAAGTGATTCATTATTGTCAATTACAACACTGTTCTCTGTTTGATCAAAAACAGGCCTATATAAAAAATCTGTAACAATTAGATTTATTTGACAAAAAGGGCGTTTAATGCATATCATGTACGTATTTGCAAAAGTGTAGCCTTTTGTTATTTTAAACATCGATATTACTTAATTGCTGGACATGTTGAATAAATCACATAAGCTACATTAATATGAACACATGTATTTTTGTAAGGACAAGAGGCTTCTAGAGTGTTTTTAATGCCATGCATAATCAAATTGCAGTGTCCACCACTTCAACAGCAATTTTTCATACCACTTTTACAAAACAGCATCTGTTTCTGCCAAACGGTCGCAATAAAGTTAATTGAACGTGATGTAAATAATTTTCACACCCCATCTTTGTCTGATCACTCTCTAAACTGTGAGAGGGAAAAGTGCAGAGGGAAGAGGATGAAATGTTAAGCTCCATAGGCTCTTGCTGCCAGGGCCAGCATCCAATCAGAATGCCTCAAGCAGTAAGGAAGTGACAGAATTGGGCCTGCACATTTATTACAGAGCTGAGAGCAGTCATCCAGTTCAAGATATGGAGAAATTGGAGTAGGATTTCCTATTGCCTGGTCTTTTGTGGTACATTCTGATGGGGGTCATGGTTCAATAAAAAAAAATAACGTAAATGATTGCTGATTAAGAGATGGGCCAAAATATAATTAACCGATTAAGTAACTGCTCAGAAAACTTTTACGTCCTGCTCTTATCTCTAAATGTTTTGTAATACTTGCTTGAATGATAACGATTATAGATAAAACATGAATAAATAGATAAATAAAAATAAATGACATGACCTGCTTTCAGTTTAAATGTATATATATATATTCTCTATTCTGTTGCCTGTTTCACAAATAAAATCATTGCTTTCTGTGAAACTAAAAAGTCATTTCAATTTTACACATTTCAAACTTAATTTTGATCATGTCACATTTTGACGCTTGGTCAAAACCCTTTTGCGTCGCTTTTTGAAGCTTAAGGTACCCCTATTTATTCTTGTTTTGACATGAAGTGTCCTCAGTTGCGTTAAATAGGAAACTCTTAGCCTCAATATGTCGACGCAATACACAATATTTTTTTATTTTATTGTCATAATTAAAAGATATATTAGGTAAACAAAATGGCATGGTGTGATTTTTCAATATAAAGTCAAAACAAATTCTATTATTTCCACATTTATGAGCACTAGGGGTGTAATGATTCACAAAAATCACGGTTTGCTTCGATACAAATGGTGAAGTCACAGTTCGGTATGTTTTCGATACAACAAAAACATTTATAAAAAGTGAATTTTTTTCACATTTTTATTTATTAAAACTAGCATAAAAGTATGATCTTGTTTTGTTTTTTTACTCTGAATAACAATGGAGCTATACTTCTGAAGTATTACTTCACATATCTTCTGTGGTTTCTTCTTAGCAACAAATAAAACAAAATCTCCTTTGTAACCAAAACCATATGCTCCTTATAAAAAATTAAATGTAATATTGTCGTAGTTATAAACTAATAGAAAGAAAAGAACAATTTTGTTTTTCAATGGAAAAAAATGTTTTGGCTTTTCTTGAGTTCAGAAAGATTTTCTTCAGACAGTACAGATCATGTCTTTCACACACAGGCTGCTGTTGTGCTTCAGCTAAAGGTCAGTCTTTCTGTTCTGTGCTAGGACTCAATAACATTTAGTCTTTCTTAAATCCCGCATTAAAATCCGCGGCTATAAATGTACTGATCGTACTGATTTTTTGCCCTGTTCAAATCTGTTGGAAATGCATACCTGAATGCAGCGGGGATAGTTTGTAATGTGCGTGTTTCTAGTTTTCGTGTTTGGGGGTGGGAGGGGCAAACAGCGCATTGCCTGTCCCGTCATTTAGGCTGTCTTGTTGAGCGTAGCACTGAAAGCATAATATTTTACATACTTACATACTTTTCCAAATATAAAAGTATTTGTCTGAATCGTTCGGTTCGTAATGCGTACCGACCCAAAAGCCTTGTGCCAAACGGTTCAATATGAATACGCACATCGTTACACCCCTAATGAGCACGTAACCCAACCCCTGCCCCTAAACCTACCATCTGTCAATAAAACACAAGATATAGCAGGCAGATACAACCACCATCATAATTTATTTGATTGCAAGTATTTTGAGGCAAAACGATTAATTTGTGAGAGGAATAGACGCGGTAGCTGTCTCCGTCTTCTGCATAATTATAACTTTTAAAAAAAATGCAGTTACAAGAATCCTTATGTCAACGTTGTTTGAGAAATGCAATTGGCGTGTCTAGTGATCGCTTGCGCCATGCTGTTGTGAAATCCGATTGGCGCTTGTGTATCTCGTGACCGATTGCGTCGTGCTACGGGACGGGAGTATGGGATCATTTTTAGTGATTAAAACCTTTTTTACTCTTTTTTAAGATTACTCTAGTTTTTTAAAAACTGTTTTACTCTCTTCTTCGCATAAAGACTTGGAATGTGAAACGACTTGTTTGTAATGTATACTGCTTGTTTATGATTTATATTGTTCAGAGGTGGGTAGGTTTGAGGTAGGGGTGGGGTTTGGTGCTCTAATAAAAGTAAAAAGTTTAACAATAATAATTGTATATACTGTATGCATGCAAACCCTTACATTAAGCAAAACAACTGAAACCAAT
>JAUYWG010000031.1:7790233-7803686 GCA_034779775.1 Enteromius afrohamiltoni
TATATATATATACTTTTAATTAATTTGTTTATTTCTGTGTGTAGTTCCATTTATTTCCTGCAACATGAAAAGAGGTCAACGGTTTCATAGTGGGGAGGTCATTGAAATGTTGTGGTGGTAACAATAAACTCTTATAGTTTAAATATAGAGCTGAGCATAACGCGAACATATTTACATTAGAAATTTCTAATGATTTTTTTTCCCCAGGTGGCAGTTCTGGGTTTTTGATGGCAGGCAGGCAAGGTGTAAAGTCTAATTTTTTTCCACCTTTTTATTCGACAGTACCTGCTTCTTATTCAGTTTTTACTCCGAACACACCCTTCTGTGGAGTGCAATGGTTCACGAAATAATATGAATAAGGTTAGCAATGCTCTCTGCTGGTAGAATACAGGAGTTGCACTCTCAATATGATACACTCTTGAACAAACGAATTATCATCTTAATATTTGCACATTATGTCTTTTATCTGCAGTAAATGATGGCATGCCTTTTACACGCGACCAGAATAATCTTTATGCAAAATGTAATGGTTTATTAATTTTATCTGTTACAATTGCCAATGTGATGTGGGCAGCGAGCGAGAGGTGAAAGTCCGCTAATGAAACTGAATCTCTGTGTGAAAAGGCTGTCGGATAAATAATGCATCGAGTTCTCTTCCTATACGCAGCCTTCACAGTCGGAAATGCTAGTCACGAGCAATAAACGTGAACGAACGGTCGCCAAATTATAAACTGAAAATAATAAATTCCTTATTTATTTTTTTCTACAAGAGGTGGCCAACCGTTTGGACTACAAATACAAGAAAGCACCTGAGCACCTCCCCGAGTGAAGATTACATGGATTTGGGCTATGATTTGCGCTGATTGATTAGGCAAATGACCAATCAGCGTTCTAAAACTGGTACTGCGTGTGACGTCATGTTTCGAATTGACCAATCGTCGCGGTGAATCGGAAGCAGCGTTAACAAACTCCATAAACCAAGTGTTTGTCCGTCAGCGATACACCTAATCTCAGCACCAGGTCGCTGTCCACTGACACACAGAGAGGTAAGCGATCTTCATTATTTATGCTCACATGTTTCACTTCCGTTTTCAACGCAATATTCGAGTGTATTCGCCTAATCTCTTCAAAACGAGACCCTTGGATACATGCGCTGCTTTAAAAAAAAAACTACTTTGCCAACCCAGTTCATATAGACAGGACCGTGACCAGCATTGTCCATAACTGTTGCTTTGGGAAAAAAAGAAAGACAGCAAGAAAACAAGAAGGAAAACAATAGTACAGTAAAGGACATAGAATTGTGTTTCATGTCCTTTTGAGAGGGTTTCTGTTAAAATACATTTACAGTGATTTTTCAGTATAGTACATTCTGATTATGCATTATTCTGTAACTTTTCTGAAGGTGATATAGCAGAACTCCAGATGAACTGTGATTGAGGGAATGCACCAGAAGCTGATAGAGGTCTGCTAAAGCATATCAGAGCCCCATCACAGATTTCATTATGATTTTGAGCAGCTGAGCAGACAGTGCTGGGCAGATTAGACACAGTGAGAAATGAGATACATAATCAGCTTTCTCTTGCCAAGACGTGAAGACAAGCAGGACTAATGACCAGCGCTTCTTGAGACAGGTAAAATTTGGACATGCAGCCATGCAGATCAGCACAGATATCCGTTTGACAAGTTATGAGACCTCATGCACGATTCATGTTATAGTTAGCATGTGTGAAGTCACTTGATTCTAAGGTAGGAAATTGTGCCATCATTTAAGTTAGATTCAGCAGTGATTAAACTGTCCCCGGGGGATCTTATATCCTAGCCTCTACTGGGTGTTTGGAGGAAAAGATTTGCAGATTAAGTAATTGCAGACATGGCACATGTGGTTAGTCTGATGAGTATTTGATTCTAGAGAGAAAATGGTGAATGCAAAAAACCTATACGTGAGGCCCCATGTAGGACTGTGAGACAGTGCTTAATGTAGTAAGTTTCTCATAGCAAAAGCATGACACTAATTCAGTTTTGTTTTGTGAGTATTACAAAATGGTTAGGGACAATACAGTACTTTCTATAAATTAAAACTCTTTATTTTTATGTTTTTGTAGTTAAAAAAAAGAAAAGAAAAAGTAAATAAATTGTCAGGATACATAAGGCCATGTGATGAAACACTGGATTCGTGCAGATCCATTAGCAACTTTATTGTGGGTAGTCAACAGGCAAGGGTCGTACACAACAGCAAACAGAGATATCACAGGGAATGGGCAAAAATCGTGGTCAAAGACAGGCAGGAAGTCAGGGCAGGCGGCAAAATAGCGGAAACCAAAACACAAGCGGAAAATCAAACACGGGTAGACAGAAACAAGGTAAATAAACGCTCAGAGTCGATGGCCAGGGCAAATCGAAACTTCGCGACTTGTTCGTGCAAAAGTCCCGGCTTTTATAGTCCTCCAGGGCGGGAAACACCGGCGGAAAGCGCCGAGGTACGTGGCGGAAAAGGGTCCGGGTAGGAACGTTAAAACTCGGGTGAGGGTTCCCGTTGCTGGCGTCCGGAGAGGGCCACAGAGGAGCGGTCTGTTACAGGCCAACAGCTGCAAAACAGTAGAATACATTTGATCTTTTTGTTGTTGTTTCAAAGTTGCAAATGTAAAAAGCTTTAAGTGCTTTACGTCAATTTCTTTGTATTGTTTGCAAAATTTATGAGACGTTTCACAAACATTAATTTAAACAAACCATATTTAAAATATGATCACTTTCTTCAAGCAGTATGGATGTACTGATTTATTTACCTTTTAAATGTAAACATTTTAATTTCTATAAATTTTATGTAGATCAGAAACGAGCTTCAGTTGCATTCAGCACATAGTGCTGTCTTATGAAAAGCTTTGGTGCTTTTGTTTCGTGCCGCAAACAATGAGAGACATAGCTGCTATTCTCCACTATCTATTTCATGATAGGGTAGCAGGGCTATAGGGCCTTTTGATGTTATTTTCTAGGAAAAAAGGGGGGAAAAAAGCTCAAACACCTGTTTGGTGCTATGTCTGATTTATGAGAACATTGCTGGTAATGTTTGAAAAATAGTATATATGCAATTAATCACCATAAAGTGAAAATCTCAAGCCTCCAAATATATGCTATTTCAGGGACTACTGTATCATTAGCTACAGAAATCTGCAATCTTTTGAATGTTTTAGAACTGGAACATACACTAATTATTTAAAAAAAAATGTTTTATGTAGCCAATGTGCATGATGTGCATAATGTGATGATGTCTTTGTTAAAGGTGATTGCACATTTATTTTAGTAACAGACAAATACTTGCAAGAACAATATTTGAGGTGAATATATGCATATATATATATATATTTTCCCTGTTTGTTTTTTTTGGAGCCAAGATATAATAATATTTATTTTATGCTAAATATTTAAAATAATTTGTTCAATATATTAAATACATTTTTGGACCTTTTTTTCTCTGTATCATATATTTCATAACCAAGTGTGCAATATTAACTTTACATATTAGAAGTAAATTTTGTGATATGTAAAAAGTTAGTTAAAAAAATATAAACATTTGAAACCTTTTATAAATGGATCTGTGACTGGGGCGATAGTGACAATCTCTAACCTGCAGACATGGTAACCTGCAGTTCTTTGTTTTACTATCACACAGTAATAGCCTGGACAATGTGGTCTTTTCATAGATTTATATGGAGGGTAGGATAATGATCTGTGTCAGTCTTGCATTGAGTTAACGGCTATCTGTGACATGCAATGTGATTTCTGTGGTCACAGTATTGTCACAATATAGAAAGCAAATTCTTCAGAGAAAAGGCTGCAGTGCTTTATTTAAAAAAAACAAAAACACACAAGACAACAATGTTTGCTTCATTTATGCAGTAGCCTGTTTGTTCAGTTCCAGTTCTTGCATGTGCCCTGATCTCTTTGGATTTGTGCTCAGGCAGAAGATAAACAAAGATAAGCATGTAGGTATTCCTGTGTTCGTGATCAAAGAGAGGTACTTACAGAGCTATCTAAATTATGCAAATGTTATTACAGATCTCATTTCAGTGCTATTTGTATGGAAATACATTGTCAGGGGAAGAAATTGCCATGAGGCAATTTTCTTAAGGACTTTATGTTTGTGTGATATGATGTCAGAAATTTTATCTAGAAGATTTTTTTTTAAATGCTTGCGATGTTTGAAATGTTTTTCAGTGTAAGATAAATGGGCCATGTCTGACTCACAAAAGTTACTCACGGAAGTGTGCGAGTCGACGCAACAAGCTTATGTAGGTGGTGTAGGAATAAACTTAGGCTGTACGTCAATAAGGTGCATGTGTTACCCAGGTGTAGGATGTTTGATGCTGGCCGACACTCTCGCCCTCTCCAGCAGAGCTCCTGCCACTTCATCTCAACCGCCTCTTGGAGTTAAAGTCTTCATCACCAAGGAAACGGTTTCATGATTGGCCTATCTCTCGCTCTCCTTGTGTGTGTGTGTGTGTGTTTTGCTCCGTCTGCATTTCACTCACACTCTCCCCCGCAGCCCAGCCGAAGGGGTAGGAGGTGTTGAGGGGGTGACATCACTAACAGTGCCAAACTTCTGCTGATCACGATCTCTGTAGCATTTGGAGGCCTGAGGTCAGAGTCATAGACGAGCACACAAACACATTTCTTAAAGATCACCCATTATTTAATCTCCTGTCTCTCAGGCATCTCATTATTGCTTCCTTCACATGCTCTCTGAATTTTCATAGTTTTCAAGTCAGAAATTTAACTGTAAATTTGGCAGAGTAAGAAACGATTGCTTAAGTGACTGGTATTTTTATTGGTTTTTATTTATTTGTTTATTATTAATTACCACAGCAGCTACATTGCTTTCTCTTGACCTTAAAGGGATAGTTCACCTAAACATGAAAATGATTACTCCAAGATTTACTCAATCCATCCTAGGACTTTCTATTTCCAGACGAATACAATCAGAGTTAGCTAGATCAAAAAAAAAAAGTCCAGAGTCGAGAGTCGAGATTTTGAAGCCCAAAAAAAAATTCATCCATCCATCATGAAAAGCGAAAGCGAAGCGAAAGTGGTTCCGAAGGGTTAAAGTTTTACTCCACCCCAAAATGAAAATGTAAGTTTGTCTTTGTAATACAATTAAAGATATTTTGGATGAAACCCAGGAGGCTTGTGACTGTCCCATTGACTCCCATACAGTTACAATTGTCAAGTCTAATACAGAATTGCAGATGTAATGCGCTGTCCAAAATGGAGATGTTATGGAGATTTGGCTTATGCATGCTTGACCACAGACAGGAAGCTATACATTGAACTTATAATTACGACTACAGAAGTGGAAAGCAGGAAATTCCCTATAGCACACGAAGGCAACCTATGCCTGCCTGTCAAAACAAGCCACTTAAGAGAGGCCATTTTGACATTTGCATTTTGGTTTAAATGGAGGCCCTTTGAATTAGTTTTAATTAGGCTTATTTTTATGTCACCTGGAACAAAATGCTCTGCTGTGTGAGCAGTGTGGACTGTGTGAGTTTGTGCATGTGTACGTGTCATGCTGGACAGTTTTGAGGAGCGTGTTAATCATGACAAGCAAATGAAAAAACACCTTTAAGAAGGCTGGGCAGGGGTGAGATGAGGTTTGTGGTTGCGCGTATGTCGGGGAGGGGGGGGGGAGTGAGGGAGTTTAAATGAAGGGATCTTGCTGTTGCCTGGCTACCGGCGGGAGCTGTTCCGTCGCTTTCGTCTCCAGCCACCTCTCCCACACGAGCAGCCTGCACCAGTCAATGAGCATGTTCTCTTTCTCTCTTCCTCTACCCCCATTTCTCCAAACACTTGCACTCGCGCAGTGGGCAACAGTCGCACACAGACTATTGAAGCAGCTCTTTTTCTTGTAGTCGCTAACGCAGAGTCCCATTCAGCTTTGCTTCTGTGAAGGGCGAGAAGATAGCAGACATGGAAAGCCTGGGCTGGTTCAGCAGATATCACAATGAACCAAAGGTAGGAGCTGTGTCTTTTAGCCATCTTTGTCCCTTCAAATGTGAAGCAGGGAAAGGGGAATGACACAGAGACAGTGATGAGGGTTGTTTTTACCAGTGTCACCCTAAGCTTCTCTCAAGACATGCACTTGCGCTCAAAAACAGACAGGCTACAGACATGCATGTGAAAGTTGAACACGAATGGGCCCAAATGGAGCTTAGAAGCAACAGAGTGAGGACAGGTATTATGAGCTGCTATTTAAATATTACAGCCAGATTAATGTTAATTTGCTATGAAATGGTAGCTATGAGATATTAGTTGAATGGATTGTCCAAACAGAAAAAAAAAAGTTGGGCGGGGACTTCTGTTCATTGGTTGTTGATTGGATGGAGGTTGTATTCAATTGGTTGTAATTGAAGGACTAAATGATTGGAGAAGTCTGGCATATATCACCAAAAGCTTGAGTTATTTGACTTATTCTTTGCTTATTATACTGGTCAGGTGATGGCATTGAAGTCCCAAATGAATTAATTTATTATAAAACATCAGTGAAACTATAAAGCTTGCAGAGAGGTATGTATGTACGGTATGTTAAAATGTGTGAGAAAAATGCCGGCGCTACAGCTACAGGACTTCAATACGTCAATGTACAAATTCCTCACTTTACTTTGTTCACTCTTTGGTGGCCTGGTAGAGTCTGCTGTCGTGCACTATATAGGGAATGAGTGAACAATAAGCAATGATTCCTGTGCTGCAGTCGACCCTGACTCTAGGGCTATTCAAAAGTGGGGAATCAACTTTTTTGCTGTCAGAATTTTAATGTGGGGTTTTTTTTATTTTTTTATTGCTGAGACCAATGGATATGTCACAGATCTTCATTGTTGTTACTGGCATCTCTTCGTCCAGGTAAAGATGTCACAGGTGAAGCAGGTCGGCCTGTTGGCTGCTGGATGCCAGCCCTGGAACAAAGATGTGTGTGCTGCCAGTGGGGACAGGTTTGCGTATTGTGCCACACTTGCCATATATGTGTACCAGGTAAGTGCAAATGAATGAAATAATGCAATGAAAGAATGCAAACTTTTCAAACCCATAAAGCTTTTGCTCATCTTTAAGATTTGAATGAACATTTTTGGGCGAAGCCTTTAACAACCTAAAATTATAGTCTAATGTGACTTTTGAATTTTTAATTCAGGATTGTTCTTTTTTTTTGAGTGGTATTGATTGAAGTCTGTCCTTCTAGCTTGATCACAGATATAATGAGTTTAAACTGCGAGCAATCATGTCTGAACACAAGAAGACAATCACAGCTATATCATGGTGTCCACACAACCCTGAGGTGTTTGCCAGTGCTAGCGCTGATAACCTGCTCATCATCTGGAACGTAGCTGAGCAAAAGGCAGTTACACGGCTTGACAATACCAAAGGTACCAACACACTTTCAAAGAAATGCATGCTTCCTCACAACACATATTCCACCTGACAACATGTGTCCTCCAACAAATCACTCACAATGACTGCTTCTGATTATGATTGCTTTATGTGAGGTCCTAAATGGTTGCTTTTCAGGTATCCCAGCTTCTCTAAGCTGGTGCTGGAATGCAGGTGAGAGTGTTGCATTTGTATCCCACCGGGGCCCTCTGTATATATGGACCATCTCTGGACCAGACTCAGGAGTCACTGTGCACAAGGAGGCTCACAGTTTCCTCTCGGATATCTGTCTATTCCGCTGGCATCCACTGAAGAAGGGAAAAGTGGTATTTGGACACACTGATGGAAGTCTGTCCATCTTTCAGCCAGGTAGCATGACTGTTCATGTTGGGATTTTTTATGTTAATACTAAAAACATGTATTTCCAAACCTTGATCCATTTCTTTCTTCTACGGAACATTTTTGTGGTCAAAAAGAAAGTTTTCACACCAAAGGCAGCCACAGTGATAAAAAAGAAAGTCATACTAACATGAAGATAAGTAAATGGACAGAGTTTTCAGTTTTACTAACATGCAAAATGACTTGAAATTCTTTAACTATATTACTTTAGGCTCAAAGAATCAGAAGCATGTGCTGCGTCCCGAGTCGTTAGAAGGCACAGATGAAGAGGACCCCGTCACAGCTCTAGAGTGGGACCCTCTCAGCACAGATTACCTGCTGGTGGCCAACATGCACAATGGCATCAGACTGCTGGACTCTGAATCTCTATCCTGCATCACAACCTTTAGTTTCCCCAGTGCCGCTGCCTCTGTGCAATGCCTGGCCTGGGTGCCCAGTGCCCCTGGCATGTTTATCACAGGGGGTAAGATAAATACGCACAGAAGAGCCAGTGGGAAATAGTAGTTTTAGCTTAATAGGACAGCTTTGATCTGATTTTAGAACTCTCATTTAATTATTAATTACATTTACATTTTAACATAAAACAGAAGGGGAGTAGTTTGAAATGGAGCACTTAATACTATCTTTGCGTAGTTGCACCGCTAAAAAATCTTTGTTTAATTATATTGAATTCTCAAGATTCTCAAGTTGGCGTGCTGAGAATATGGAACGTATCAAGAGCAACTCCTCTGGACAACTTCAAACTGAAGAAAACTGGCTTCCATGCACTTCATGTTTTAAATTCCCCACCAGCAAAGAAATGTACGTGTTTTCATGTTTACCATTTATTGCTTCTGTATACAGTGTTTGAGCACCTCATCACAATATCTATGTTAACATGCACCTTAATGAATTATAATAAAAGTATGAGATACTTTGATCAAAGTTATGCCATTACGCTCATAGTCACAGTAGCCAAAATCATAGTAAAATATGTGGTGTATATAAATTTTAAATATTTATTTATGCTTTGTTCAAAGAGCATGTTCTTATACACTGATGTTATGTGTTATTCACACATAACTTCATAAATGAACTCCGTGATAGAGTTTGAGAAGTTTACACTCCACTCTGAATTGTAGTATTGGCATTGTATCACATTTGATCTTCTACACGGCACCAAATAACCATTCAATACATCCAGAGTGTGTTTTGCTTTTGACTTAAGCAGGTTAAAACAGTGGCTAGTAACACAGCTACTGTATGTGAGTTAATTGAAAGAAGGGGTTGAAGAGAGTGAAGAGGTTTGCTTATGTCATGTGAACTCCTTAATGCGAATAAGCAGATTATTGGTGCAATGGTGTAAACATTGCCAGTGTTGTCATCTCTCTTTTAGCCTTTAGCACGAATTCCCCTTCCAAGAATCACTACACCTCCTCCACTAGTGAGGCTGTGCCTCCACCTACTCTTTCACAGAACCAGGCCTTCTCCCTCCCCCCCGGCCACGCTGTCTGCTGTTTCATGGATGGGGGGGTTGGACTGTATGATATGGGCACCAAAAAGTGGGACTTCCTGCGGGATCTGGTAGGAAAAGTGACATGCTGTTACCTGTTGGTTGAAACAATGAAGTAACTATTTCAGTTTTTACATTTAATATCATGAAAGTACTACACATAAAAAAATGTAAAAGGATTTTTTTAGGTTACATTGTAAATAAACAGTAAATGCATTGATGCAAGCACTTAAATCTTAAAATTGTTTTTATATTAGTCATCTTGAGTTTTTATATTAGTCATCTGTTGAAGAGGTACTCTTTAGTCCTGTTAATTTTTTAAAGGTCAACCAATCATTTCACAAATATGCATGTTCTTTTTTTAACAAACAGCTCTTTTAGTTGCCTTAGTTGTTATTAATGACAAAGAAAATGCAACAGAACCTTTTCCACCCTGTGGTTATGTAATTAACCTCTGAGTTATTGCACACCTGAGGTGATAATGCGCCCACAACACAAAGCAAAATGTGCCAACCTCTGGTCTGCATTAATTTTCTGAAGTGGCCCTGCATTCATTTTCAATAAGTCATCAGTCTGAACTGAGTTGTTTTGTTTATAGTGCTAATATAGTGCAGAACTGCTTTCTTGTGCCACTGATTAAGCATCCTCTGTCTGTCTCACCTACATTTTAACTGCATTTCAATTAAGTTTCAGGTTTGTCAGTGAATCAGTATAATAATCAAAATAAGAAAATAGATCTTTTTATTACAGAATTTTTATATTTTTCACCTTTCATTTTAATTTTAGCTCAAATTTAGTTATTCATTTGTTTATATATATTATTTCAGTTTTAGTTTTAGAATTTTGTACTTCAGCTTCGTTTCCAAGGCAACATTTCTAATTTTGTTTCAGTTATTGAAGACAATTTTTAAAGTTTTGTGTTAGCTATCAAAAATAACTCAAGAATTCGATCATAATGATTATACAATTATAATAAAAGCATGTAAGGTTTAATGACTCAATGGCATTTTTTTTTCTCACAGGGTCATGTTGAAACTATCTTTGACTGCAAATTCAAGCCAGATGATCCAAACCTTCTAGCAACAGCTTCATTTGATGGGACGATAAAAGTCTGGGATATAAACACATTAACTGCTGTGTATACGTCTCCGGGCAATGAGGGAGTAGTTTATTCTCTGTCATGGGCCCCTGGTAAGATTGATAAACAATATTAGAACAGACCATGTTATCACTGAAGTTTCATACAGGTTTTGTTTTTGTGGCTATTCTTGCAACACTTTTCTTCATTTCTGTTTTTCACTGTAACCCGAAGGAGATTTGAACTGCATAGCGGGAGCCACATCAAGGAATGGTGCCTTCATTTGGGATGTTAAAAAGGGAAAAATGATCACAAGATTTAATGAGGCAAGCACTGAACTTTTGATTTATTCTGTTTTTTTTCCCCGGAATTCCCACAGATAGCAATTATTCAGAATTAATATTTTATTAAAATTTCTATTGTTGTTTTAATTTTGATTGCTCAATCGTCATAGTTAGCATGGTTCTTTATATTGACTGCAATTGTGTTGCAGCATGGCAAGAATGGTATTTTTTGTGTTGCTTGGAGCCATAAAGATTCCAAAAGAATAGCCACATGCAGTGGAGATGGATTTTGGTGAGTCTGTTTACGTTTTAAATACCATTCTAACAAGTTTCCACTTAGTCCAATAATGCTATGAAGTCATGTTATTGTCATAGACGGGATGCTCAGAATTTTTTTTTTGTTTCAGCATAATTCGAACTCTTGATGGAAAGGTGTTGCACAAGTATAAACACCCGTCAGCAGTGTTTGGCTGTGACTGGAGTCAAAATAACAAGTATGTGTATTAATCAAATACATGCAAAGTCAGAACTTTTTACCAGTATTGTTTTCTCTTGTTATCACTATTATAATACATTTTGTGTCTGTCTCTCTCTCGCACAGAGATATGATTGCCACTGGCTGTGAAGACAAGAATGTTCGAGTCTATTATTTGGCTACTAGTTCAGACCAGCCACTAAAAGTCTTTACAGGTCACACGGCCAAAGTATTCCATGTGCGCTGGTCACCTCTCAGAGAGGGCATACTGTGTAGTGGCTCAGATGATGGGTAATTGTTCAGTTAAATTTTCATTTGCACTCCTAATATAGGTTACAGGTTTTCAAGAAGAAATTAATACTTTCATTTAGCAAGGAAAAAACACTTTAATATTAGTTTTCTAAAGCAGCAAATTAGCATTTAACAATGATTTCTGAAGGATCATGTTCCACAACTCTGATAATATCTGCAGTGTTTTGACATCACATTAATAATTTACATTTATGGTATTTATTATGGTATTTTTTACAATCTTACAGTTTTTGCTATATTTGTGATCTAATAAATTCAGCATTGCTGAGAAATTATAATTGTCAAATTATAACAACTTCCTAAACTATGCATTTCTGTGTGCATGTTGACTAGGACTGTTCGTATCTGGGATTACACCCAAGATGCCTGCATTAACGTGCTGAGTGGCCATACAGCTCCAGTGCGTGGTCTCATGTGGAACACAGAGGTGCCATACCTTTTGACCTCAGGAAGCTGGGACTACACCATCCGTGTCTGGGACACCAGAGATGGCACCTGTCTAGACACTGTGTATGACCATGGAGCTGATGTCTATGGTAGGATATTAAATGTACAGTATATGCTGCAGACAAAATTATGATTTTATGCATTTTGGATGATTTTGACACATAGAATATTTGCTGTACTTATGTGTTCGGATTACAGGGTACAACTATGCAATTTGCCAAAAATATGCACTGTGAAAAATACAAAAACTCATGCAAAAGCTGAATATGCCTATTGTAGCTTTCTAGTGTTGAATCTATTTATTCTTTAAATTTCATTACATGCATGTTCCAGACCATAACTGAGAAGTAGTCACAAAATATAAAAAATAAATCAATAGTTTAGCCAAAATTTCAAGCATTTTGAAAATATTTTTAGTGGTTAAAATTGACCCACAGACAACATTGTGATAGCTAGACATAGTTGACTAATTAAAAGTTTAATGGAGGCAGGAAAAGCAGACCACTGAATAGTTAAATATAGACCTAAATATGTATGGACTAGAATTTTGCATACAGCATAACACTCGTACACCATTCCGTGTCATTCCAAGGTAATAATACATTATTTATACAGCCTTGTCAACCGTATGAATTCCCCCAGGTTTGACATGTCACCCCAGCCGTCCGTTCACCATGGCTTCCTGCTCCAGAGACTCTACGGTCAGACTTTGGTCACTCACTCCTCTAAATGCTCCCTTAGTGGTCAACATCCTTACTGACCACAGCTGGGACGACATCATTGGCAACACAGGTTAAAAACATGCACATATGATATACTGTCTGGATGCACTGGTTTTGTGCATCCAGACATTAAAACATTTATTTCTTGAGTGTAGATCGTGCTATGGTCCCTGGAGCTCCTCCTCTCCTGTGTGGAAAAATTTCCAAAGATATCAAACAGGAGCTGGATAAACTCACTAGTGATGTGCGCATGAAGAAGCTCCGATGGTTCTCTGAGTGTTTCTCTGTGAGTAAATCTCAACACAGAACTCTCACAGGCCCTTTTAAGGAGTCTAAATATTAGATTATTTGTTCTGTTTTTTTAGCCACCGGGTGGGAGCCAGAACCTTTGGGATCTGGTCGCTGTAATCAATGGACAGGATGATAGTCTTCTTCCACAGAACTATGGACAAGGCATCATGCACATGAAACATCTGGTCCGCTTCAAAACTGTGAGTGCATGAATAGTGATGTAACGTTCTGATAGTGTCACAGCTAAAATGAAAAATTAAGTCATGCAAGCTTCTGTTAAATATTATGTTGGCAATACTTTTATAGAACAAAATGTATTTATTTTTTTTCAATTATGTCAAATTCCCTGCAGTCTGAAGCGCAAGAGCTGACTATAGTAAAGATGTCGAAGTTTGGAGGTGGTATTGGAGCCCCTAGTAAAGAGGAAAGGCTCAAGAATGCAGCAGAAATCCATATCAGACTGGGTCAAATCCAAAGATACTGTGAGCTTATGGTGGAACTTGGAGAGGTAAAGATTTAAAAGCCATTAAATTTATTTAT
>JAUYWG010000031.1:7804544-7815829 GCA_034779775.1 Enteromius afrohamiltoni
TTTTTCATTCATTTCATTCGTTGCTCAATATGGAATCCCTAATAGATTCATATTCTTACACTACCATTCAAAAGTTTGGGGTTCTATTTTAAGATTCTATTTTAATTTTTTTAAGGCTGTCTTCCTCACAGCTGCTTTATTTGGTCAAAAATACAATAAAAACTGTAAAATTGTGAATTATTTTACAATTACATTTTTTTTCTGAGTTAATATATTTTAAAATGTATTTTAGTCATGTGATGGTAAAGCTTGCAATGTTTGGTTGTAGCAAGGATGATAAGAGCAGGATCTATGCGCAGCAGTTATTTTATTAAAAGCAAACTCAAAGAAGCAAATCACTCAGAATACTCAGGCATCGTTAGACACAAACAGAGCAACCGGTATACACAGATAAGATTAAAACATGAACAGAACAAACATGTATGTACACAATAGCAAACTGTTCAATGAAAGACATGAAAGACATGAAAGTGTACATGAAATCAATCACACTGAATTACCAAGAAAACAAAATCAAACACAGAAAACTGAACTAAGAAACATGACAGACCCAACTCAATTATAGTCAAACACAGATCAAAAGTAGCAGTTCTGAATTTTCAGCAGTAAATACTCAATTTCATATGAAACTGCAGAAATCCATTTTAATCTGATAATTTCCTGTTAGAAACATTTATTGTGTGAAAAAAAAACAGTTTTGCTGCTTAATATTTTTGCGCTTAAAGTGCTCCTATTATGCCTTTTAAAAGGTTGCTAATATTGCTTTATGAGTCTGTTAAAACAGGTTTACATGTATGCAAGGTCAAAAAACACTTACATTTTCCCCAAAAATAGATTTCATTTTACCCATTTCTAAATGATTCATAAACGACTCGTGTGAAGCAGATATAAGAGAATAAGTCTGTCTAAACCCCTTCCCGTGAGCCCTCACTGCTGTGATTGGTCAGATGGCGCAGGCCTTTATTATTGGTCTACCACTACAGTGTGTATCGGAAAACGAAACATAGAAGGTGGGCGGACATTATGCAAATATGTTACTTTGTGACGTGTGGCTGTAACAGAAAAAGATTTGAATTGTTGATGACTCTATTAGGCGAATGTGAGTCGACTTTTTTATAACTTCCTTTATCGTGCACTGTCGGCGTCACAACTTTATGTTAGATAGATTACGTTCATATACAGTACAGGCCAAAAGTTTGGACACACCTTCTCATTCAATGTGTTTTCAATATTTTCATGACCATTTACATTGGTAGATTCTCACTGAAGGCATCAACACATGTGGAGTTATGTACTTAACAAAAAAAGGTGAAATAACTGGCATTGGCATTGCATTTTATGCAATTTAGTGCAAATAAAAGCATTAATTTCTTAATCTTAATAGCCCTTACTAAAAGAAACATCTTACTGTTCCCATTATTCCAAATGCTTTTTTTCCTTGATAATTTTGGATATGTTTGATGTTTTATGTGTTTAGTGGGAGAAAGCTCTTTCTGTGGCCCCTGGTGTCTCCATGAAATACTGGAAAAAGCTCATGCAAAGGTATCTCATATTTGTATTTGAAGTCTGTTGTTGGAAGTGAATTACCATTCATTAACTCTTTAATGCAGGAGGGCAGATCAGCTTATGCAAGAAGGCAACGATGATGTCATCCCGTATTGCATCGCCACGGGTGAGGTGAAGAAATTGGTGAATTTCTTCACCTCTAGAGGACAGCTGAAAGAAGCTGTGCTGGTGGCTCAGGTACACGACACTGTTATCTTTTCACCTATTCACAGTAAGACTGCACCTCTGTATGTTATAAATGCACATGCTTTGTTTCATCAGGGTGCTTGTGAAGGCAATATCCATGGTCCTCAGATCACATCAATAAACCATGCTGCAAACTCGGACAATGACAACATAGAAAAATACTGCGGGTATGTTATACTTAATTTAAGTCACAATCAAGTATTTCACCTCTTATTTTCTTACCCACTCTCCCCTTGTTTGTCCAGGATGTTACACAGAGTGTGTAAAGAGCTGGCAGAGTGGTATTTCCAAGATGGCCGTGCTGTGTTGGCAGCTTGCTGTCATCTAGCTGTAGACAATGCCGAAGTAAGCTCATAATATAGTATAAGATAGTATTGACCACCTGTAGCAATATTAAAAACAAGACAACTTATAATAATATCGTGCCAGTTTTAAGACAATTAAACAACTAAAGAATATGATGAAGCAATTTAAGATTATTTTAAAGACCTTTTTAAATGTTAGGGTCAGTAATTTTGTGGAATAAATGTAATAATGTATTCTATTTTAAGATATTTTAAAATGTAATAGTAAAACATATGTAATAGAAAAGCTGAATTTTCAGCATCATTACTTCAGTCTTGAGTGTGACATGATTATTTAGAAATTTGTTTAATACACTGATTTGCTACTCAAAAAAAACCCTAAATATTTTGTATTACTATCAATGTATTAGAATTTAATACATTTAAAGTAAAATTAGTTGTAACCTTTAATCAATTTAAAGCCTACTGGCTATATAAAATAAAAAGACATTTATTTATTTAAAAATTAAAGAAGTTTATTTAATGCAAGTTTTTTGGCATTACTTAGAAATTTGTCCTAAAACTGAATATTTCTGTTTCTGTCCTTATGAAACAGGAACTTTTGTCTGACTGGCTGACAGTAAATGTTAGGTCAGTGTTATATGAGTGATTAGGTAAGGATAAAATAGTGTTTGTATCTCCTTGTGTCAGCTGGCTATGGCATCTCTGATCAGAGGCAATGAGCTGGAGCTGGCAGTGTGTGTGGGCACAGTCCTGGGAGAATCAGCCAGTAAAGCCACCCACTACGTTCTGGAGCTCTTAGCCAGGAAATACATGACCACTGCCACCTGGTAAGAATAAAACCGATCCATGAGATCAGTGCATCTTTTCTTATAAGGGAACTTTAGAAGGTCAAAAATGTCACATAAAATCATATTTCCTCTGAAATAGTGTGCACCCTTTCCTCTAAATGCAACCCATCCCTTATCATCAGTCATGTACAGAAGTGTTGACATGATTCTGATGTCATCTTTTCTGCACACCAGTTACATTTTTCATTTCCATCTCTGTCTAGCTTTCCATCTGTGGCATACAGGTATTTTCTCTGTCCTTTGTGTCTCTCAGTTTTAATTCTGTTACATTAGGTTTATATGCTTATATGCCTATTAATAATAGATTATCTTTCTTAATACTATAAATCATAATTGTTGCAATGTACCAATTTTATTCAACTTGAAATTGCACATTCAACTTTAACAACTAACTTTTTTTTTACCTATTCCTAGGTAGCACTTTAAAATGAATAGTTTTCACATCTGTCATCATTTACTTCCTAACCTCTCTAACTATTTTGATTTATTATTATTTTTATTATTATTATTTTTTTTTATGAAATGTAAAAAGTGGACAGTATTACGTTTACATTTTACAATGTAAAATAATAGTGTAATAGGACAGGGACTGTTGAGCTTCAGAAGAGATGCAGAATGAACTATCATGATCATTATCAGTTAATAATATCTTCAATTGCTCTTAACATAAATATATACAATACCATTCAGGATTTCAGTATTCAAGTTTAGGATTAGTGGAATTTGTTATGTATTCCCCCAGTTTCATAGACAAAGCTAGTCCCAGACTAACTGCATGTTTGAGCTGTCTCAGATGAAATCATCTTGCTCTGACATATCTTAAAACATGTCAGTGTCATTGTTCTGTGTTAAGATGCACACCTGTAATATTTTCTTATAAGGCATTTTTGTAAAATTTGCCTAAATATCTTAATTTAACTAATGCCTAGTCCTGGCTTAAGCTAAGCCCCGTTTGTGAAACTGGGCCATTATGTCTTTTATGCTGACCAAGGTTGTATTTATCTGATTAAAACATTAGTAAGTAAGAAGCAAGTAAAATCATTAGAAACTATTTTACAATTTTAAATAACTTTAAAAAAATTGTTTAAGGTTTTTTATTTTATTTATTCATGGCAAAGCTGAATTGTCAGAAATTTACATTGCCATATAATGCTTCCAAAATCATTCATTCAAATTTTCTTATCAAGTAACATTTTGATAACATGTAAAAGTCTGTACTGTCAATTCTGATTGGTGTTCCTGTGTTCCTCAAAAAGAATGGCATGTCCACTTTGTCCCTGTGTTACTTAATGTTACTTAACTCATGATGCATTGGGTCTTCTACTTCCTAGGGATCTTGCAGCCAGATTACTCCAGATGATCCCTGATAACGAGATCTTGTTGGCCAAACTGTGTGCCTTCTACCCTGGCAGCTCAGCCGAAATCAATGACCTGCACGAAAAGGTTTCTTTTTTACTCCCCAACGTTCTTTTAACACAGTAAAAATAATTGATGCATTGATTGTGAAAAAACAAAAAAGAATGCATAGTGTTTATTATTTAAATTATTTAATAATTAGTTATTATTTTATTATTATTATTATTTATAAGTGAAAATTTTATTTTTTTCAGTGTGGTCTATCGACTTTAGAGGAATGTAAAGACCTTGCTGAAAGTGCACATGCTGAGGGAGAAATCTTCCAGGCAGTAAAGTATTACCTTCTGAGCCCAGAACCAGAAAAAGCTCTTCCCATTGGGATCACATACGTCAAAGGTGAGTGTCTTAGAGACAGAAAAATGTATCGGTGTCTAACATATTCAACTTCATATTTCATCACACTGCTTGGTATTGGGTAACCTGAAGACAGGGCTGATACCTTGATGAAAAGGTCTTAATACAGCCAACAATAGATTACTGAATCTCTTCCCTCAATAGAGCAGCTGAGCTCTCCTGATTGGACGGTGGACTCTGTGTACCACATCCTAGACTTGCTGAGCTACATCAGAACAGACCGTCTAATTCTTCCAAAGTGTAGTGAGTAAGTCAATGACCTTCCCTCAAAAAAAAAAAAAAAAAAACACTTGTCAGAGATGCCATTTGTAGCAGCTTTAATTCTATGGTCATCTCACCCTTTATGGTCATCTCCCCCTTTATCTTTTTGACTAGAGAACGCAATGAGTTGCTTATTCTCTGTGGGTATATTGGTGCACTATTAGCCATTGGGAGACAGTATTCCAGTATAGTGCCAGCACTGTATGAATACACAAGGTGTGTGTATGTTTACTGTTTGATGTATATTAAGTTACTTAGTTAATGGTGTAAATATCACAATTAATGTCTTTCTCTATCTCTCTTCCTCCCTCAGTCAGCTGCTGAAGAGGAGAGAGGTGGCTGTGCCATTGCAAATAGAGCAGCTGTCTGTAGAGCTGGATGCCTGGAGGGCGTGCACACATTCCCTCAAGTCTGTACCACATTATTGCAGTACAATACATTGCTCTAATTCATAATTCACAACTACCTTGTTTTAAAAAGCATTGTTCGCTATTCCGAAAAGTTATGCTGCCTTAAAAACCTTATTTTGACAATTTCCAATTAAGAATAATGGAAATCGCCATCCCAGAATGCACTGCCCTTAACACTTACCTAATTTGATGTTCTGTCATAAATGATCAGCTGATTAATTTGCTTGTAAATTTCTCATGATGCTATTGTTTCGTGAAATACTGCATCACACAGAGTGGCAGACGATGCATTGTACAATCCACCATCTGAGGCCCAGAAAAGAGAGTACAGCCAGCTGTTGAGTCGGATGAGTGAAGAGCCTATCAAGGGCCTAGAAGGTCCCGACTATGTCACTGGCTCCAACTTGCCCAGCCACTCTGATGTCCAGATATCCTGCTTCACTGGCCTCAGGATACAGGTGGGTTTCTTGTTAAGTCTTCTTGTTAAAATATCACTGTATTTAAATATGCCTTTTTTCCCCTGGCAGGGTCCTGCATTCTTCCTGGAAGATGGCAAATCAGCCATTTCACTAAATGACGCCCTGATGTGGGTGAAAGTAAACCCTTTCTCACCATTGGGGACGGGTATACGCCTCAACCCCTTCTGAGCACAAATACGTGAGCAGTATTCTTGCTGGCCTGGCTCTGGAAAGGTGACAAGGCATCCATTTTCTCTCCAAAAGCTTGATGTATGTCATAAAACAACAGAAATTATTAAATATGTGCTTACTTCATTCAGGATTGCAGCTTATTTGCAAAGAATCAGCAAAAGCAAGAGTGCTGCTGCAGTGAACTTGCATTACACAAGGCCAATGGCACAAATGCGGTGATATTTCTTTTATACAACAGTTCAATACACAAGAAATCGGTGTAAAGTAATGCAAGTTCTTCTTTTGTTTCGAAAGAAGGCGAAGGCAACGAGACTGATGCACTATGAATATAGGCAAGGATATATACAGTAAATATCTTTCAACACACAAGAACATGTTAATTACATTCACAACTAACTGTTGTATGAAAAGAGATCTATGCTGAACACAGTAATGAATGTTACATATGAAGCAGGATATTTAATGCCTTTCTTCCTCATCTTAGAACATAAGCGGGTTCAGGGATTCGGGTTTAGGTGTCACATTCAGGTCTTGGGGTTGAGATCTATAGCCCAAAGATTGTAATTCTAGATGGTATTGTCACTGATATTATGAAGTATGAGCACTTTCATCAAGCAGCCTGAATGTTTAGAAGATCTAGACATTTTTTAATTCAAGACTTACAGGGTATTCATTTGTATATTTTAGTTTGTTTATATGATTTCGTAAGACACGTGTGTTCGTTTTTCTGCTTTGACATTGAAATTGTTTGCCATGCCTGTTCTGTTTTTATATGCAGTGAAGATATTTACTGAATAGTGAATATAAATAGTGAACTTATTTTAGTAAAACCAAATACTAGAAAAATGAAACATTATTTTAACAATCACTGTTTAATGTCATTCAGGAACTATTATGAATGGGTATACAGAGCAGGTCTGGGGCCAGATGTGTAATAGTTGTATTCCTAAAATATGGCAACACTATTTAAAAAGAGTTAATAGGACATTAGGTCTTGCTGTTACATTCAAAATATATGTCTAGATTAACTTAGGCAACAAGTTTGAGAAACTGCACATATGGAGTGAGGAAGCAAGACATTTCTGCTTATACATAGTTACATGTTTGGAATGCATTTCTGAAGTTAGGAAATAAAAGACAAAAAGTGTCATTTGTATTGGTAAAATTATCAGTTGCATACATAGTATATGAAATGGTTATTTTATGAAATTATGGTTTTATGTTAGGAAATACAGATATAGAGACTATTTTCATCAAATTGCACTGTGAAATGTATTTATTTGTATATAGTTCTAGAATTTAGAATGTCTGAACTCTAAGCTTTATTGGGTGTACATAGCATATTCATATGATAATTGTTCATACGCAAAAAGGACAGTTATGTGTCATATATTGATCCTGAAGTAGTCAGGAATTGGATTACTCCAGGACCGGTCCAAATTCTGCATGCTTCAGATCATCATCTGTTTATTTTGACTGACTGTGCAAGGCAAGATAGAAGAATAGGCAAGACTTTGTCAATAATAATTACCTTCTTTTTTGTGACTATGATTTGATAATTACTAATAAAAAGATGAAGTAAATCACATGATTTTATTTTTGCTTACGAGTAGTGCACTTCACCAAACATGACTGAAATAATGAGTTTATTAATTAGGATTTAAATAATAAAACATTTACAGTAGCAAGGGCAATAGCAAAGAGAAGGGAGACCAATTAAATCATCCAATTTTACTTATAGTTCTTTATTTGTATGCAGGTTACTGCGTATATCATACTTTGTTTTGATTGGTCAAAGTACAGTGGCTTTCTGTATTATTTTTAACACAGTTTAGGATGCAATTAACTTGGGAAGCTGTGAAAATAATGACAGCATTAGATTTTGTGAGAACTGCTTTTGGGAATTTCGTTTTTTTTTCGATTACTTTGATAAAAAATATAAAATCACCATACTGGCATGCAATGCAATAATTTCATCCTGATATCCTAAATATATATCATATTAGGCATGCAGCTTATATTGATATATAAGAATGTGCAGGTTCAAAATTCCTAACATACATTGCTCTTGTGAAGATATTTACAAAAATATAACTGATGTTTATTGGTTGCACAAAAATATATTAGTTAAAAAAACATTTGAACTTGGAAGTAAAGTGAATGGCTAACAGGATTTGATTTTTTTGTGCGCTGGTGGTCACAAACAAGACTGGGTGACCTTTTTGTGTATTAATGCACTTAATAAAGGAAAATAAAAGCGGTGCTTGAAGGTAGAGAATCTATCTGTACTGGAGGAAACCCTTGAGCAGTGTAGGCAGTTTGAGGTGAGGAATCAGATGCAGCCTGGATCGCCCCATGTAGTTTCGGATACTCAGTCTACACAGCTGACAGAGAGACTGCGGCGTGGCTATCAAGGAAGAGACAGTCAAAGTTAGCAATACAGTAGTTTTAACTCATTTTAACAGTAATATATAACACACAGAAGGTGCAACTTTGCAACTAATTTCTGCATCAGACAATCTTTTAGCCTAAAATCAATTCATCAAAATTAATTTTCCTGAACCAATTCCCTCTCTCTTTCCTGTCAAAATCAACTGAGCAACATCACCCTCATGAAGAAGAAGCACAGCCTCTGCCGCACTGCTGGGTGGCGCCGTTTCCACCGGCCTTTGTAGCTCCAGGTTGCGAGAATTGATGTTAGCACCAAATTCTAGTAGCACTCTGAGTATTTCTGGGCAGTCCTTTTGTGCTGCGGCATGCAGCGGTGAGTCCAGAAAACGGCCCTTCTGCACATTTGCTCCTAAGAAAAACACCTTTATTTACGATGGGTAAAATAAAAACTAAAGAACTACAGTGAGATGTGATTTTTTTTTTCTTTTTTTGGGATTCATTTGAACATTAAACATTTGCACAGAACCACATCAAACTCACCTCCATCCAAAAGTTTCTGTGTACACTGGAGCTGCTGGGAGACACAGGCAATGTAAAGAGGTGTTCCTAGATGAGGGATGTCATAATCTACATCTGCTCCCCACGAGATGAGAGACTCTATACATGCTGCTCGGCCTGAGACAACAAAGACATGTATGTTTACATTTTTGTAACCTCTTCTATAAATGTATAGTGATTTAGCTTTGGCCAACCTGGGAGGCGAAATAGATACAGTAGAACCTCACGTCACCAATAACGTTATGATTTTTGGATCACACGTCACTTAAGGTGCAGTTATGAGTACATCGGATAAAAAAAGATTGGTGGGATATCTAACTTGTAGAACCTCTTTCTGTATTATCAGCACAAGGAAGACACAAGTGTAATAAAATACATTTTATTAACAAAGGATAGTCAAGAGAACAAAGACCAATAAGTGAAAAATAATTAAAGTGCATAAAATGCAAGTAATTAAGTTGAAAGAGGTATGATATCTTATGAAAAGATAAACTGAGACTATGAATATGCAGATGTGGCCGTGGAGTAGGTGCAGAATATGCAGACGAATGTGCCTTGAATTGAAGGTTTCCTTGCCAGACCGTTACATTGTCTTCTGCCTCTCTGGGCTAAAGAGTCAGAACTTAGTTAAACCACTTTCTCTAGGATACAGACTCAACATGTGCTGCATCTGTTGTTGTCTCGCTGGACAAAGACTCGTAGAGCGTAGAGTATCTCCTTCTTTGCAGGCTGGAGGCTCAGAACGTGGTCCTATCTGTTGCTGCCTCAAAAGCTGGAGACTCAAGACAAATGAGACTGTTGCTCTCTTCCCAGTAGTGAGCTGCAGGCTCAGAACTAAAGTCATTGTTATAGCTATTATTGCCTCTTCGATCATGGGTCAGAGAGTCAGAACAAGTCTATCTGTTACTTGTTCACTGGACATGCCAGACTGTCTTTTGGAAAGGTACCTTTATCGCTTTCAGATGAGAAGAAGATTGCAATTTAGCGCCTCTCCATTTCCATTTTCACGCTGTGATTGGCTTTTTCCAGCAAAGCTAGGGCACATAGTGTGGCCCACCCTTCTTTCCTTCTTTGAGTTTGTGTTAGATGTTGCACAACACATAGCTGTCACAGAGAATACTTATTTTTCTGAATAAGTATAAGATGGGTGTGTTGTAGTTTGCAGTGTAATGTTTGAAACCATAGTTGAATGGATTTGGGTGGATCTTTGTGATTGCTCTCTTTGTTTCACCCAATTCACCCACTTCTGGAGGTTCTAAAGAATTTCTATGGTGGTCACAGTCCAAAACCTTAGGAATCGGCAAAAAGTGCAGTTTGACTCATAAGAAGTCCTGTTGTTCCCGGGCTTGGTACCAAAGGTCTCCTTCGTGCCCATCAATATCCAATCAAAATGTAGCAAACCTTTGTCCACTATAAACTGGGCCCTGGAATGTGCTTTTGTTCACTAGAATTGCATTCAAATCAATGGATTGTTTTTGTGGTAAAACTAGAGCAGTTACCCGAAAAGCTGAATTACTTACCTTTACTGGAGGCCTCATGAATGGGTGAAGGCTGGCACACTTCTGCCTGTGGTTTTGCTCCATGTTCCAAAAGCACCTCTGTGCAGGGGACACTTCCTGCTGAGCAGGCATTAAACAGTGGGGTCACGCCATCAATGGTCGTGGCATTCACCTGCCATGTACAAGAACATTTTAACAGCACACTCCACACAAACAGATCAAGCTTCTTCTACTGTACAAAGATCAAGTCTTTCCTGAAACAAAAAAGGAAAACCATAAGTTGTCACAAAGGTAAGTTATCAGAAGGTGATATTTCACTGTATTTTTTAGATAAAATTAAATAATTTGTGCAAGAAACATTTATTTACAAACAGATATCTAGACATAAACAAGATAAAAACACAAGCAAATTTTCAAGCAAGTATCTATTATATAATTTGTCAAAGGCAGTGTCAGTGTGTGTGTGTGTGTGTATATATATATATATATATATTAGAGGATGGATATCCGAGCCCACATCACCGCGAATGTGCACCTGTGTTATAACGGCGCTTATTGCCCCATGTGTGCTGATGCTCTCATCTGTTGACATTTCCGAACACCTACAGTTTCTTAATAAAAGCGGGCTTTCCACACAAAAAAGTAAATGTGTCATTAGTATGAGAAAAATATTTGATTTTAAATGTGTCGGGCTGGGATCGAGCTCGGACATAAATATCTTAATGCCTGTCGGGCTCGGGTCGGGTTCGGTTACTGCTCTGTCGGATGCGTGCCGGGCTTGGACAGAAAAATGTGGCCCGATCTGCACTCTAATGTGTATATATATATATATATATAT
>JAUYWG010000031.1:7846264-7863975 GCA_034779775.1 Enteromius afrohamiltoni
TGGCGGATTGAACACTTCCGGTGGCTTCACTGCCTGACGGCAGTTTAGAACGCAATGAGCGATCCAGTCATTATATACAGATCAGTGGTGGGTACTTATTTTGAATACTTTGGATACATTTGTAGTATATATTGAAGTATATACTTCAATTAATTTGCAGCAAGTAAATAATTAGTAAAATTAGTAATCCACCTGTTTCAGTTCCATCATTTTATACTCTCTCATTGCCTCATGGGACAGTAAAGTATAAATTAGACTTTTATTGAAAGTATAGGTAATACAAGTAATTTTTGCAAAACTCTTTTATGAAAATTGTGAATTTGGACATAATACTGTTTTTTAGCTATACTATAACTATGCATATTCAGATGCAGCCACTGTTTTTATCGATGAAATCATTCAAATACTTTATTAATAAACTCGGAACACGTGATTTTATAAATGTCGAATCAGTCACTGAACCGGTTTATTTAAAATCTCATAATTTCCAAGTTTAGGGCTGATTATAATAGCACTGTAGATTCTACCATACTCAAAGACATTATTATGCAGGCTCTACATGATTTGATTTGTATGCTGTAAAATGACTGTTAATTCACACACTTGCTTTATTAGAAACTCTCTTTTATTCTTGTATGCCAAATCCAATCCAGCACACACCCATCTGTTGTAACACAAGCTAACGCATATAATGGGATTCTCAGTGGCTCCTGCCTCGCCCCTTAAAAAGGTCATAGGTCATGTTCAATTTCTATAGCAGGAAGAGTGCATGATAGTAAATAATGGGTGCTATGATGTAATATATGGTGTGAACGGGTCGCAATGGCATGAAGACTATCTGACAATCTAAAGAGCAGGGCAATTGACACCATTTCCTTCCCTCCTTTGAGGATTTTGGCCATCCTTGAAAGAGTTTCTTGGACCCAGTCAAGACTCTTGTTTTTGTCTTAAAGTATCTAGGAGACAAGCTGACAACAAACTGTTTTTGAGCAAAAAAATAAAAACAAAATTGATACGTTTAAACTTAATCCTGAAATTGAACTTTTGAGCAACAGTGTTTGGATGAATGTCAAGGTAATGATAAAAATGTACGATAAAAAATTATTGCTGGGAAAACGGCGAAATATGAGAGAGGAATTTTTCATTTCACCTTAGAAGCTGGATTTAATTTTGGTATGTACTTTCAGTGACATACTAGTAGACTTTGATTGAACTAAAACATAAATTGCTGTTGACACTTAAGATTATTATGGCTGGTGTGGTTTGGCCAATATTGAAAACATTCAAAGAGTTTCATCATAATGTCTTCACGTAAGGTGATGTTCACTATAAATCTAAAATCCCCTGAACTGCTTGATGAATATGTGGTTTAAAAATCATTATCCCCTCTAGAATTCGATGAGAAAACATAATCCTGCTTTTGGTTAAAGCTGAAATAACACTTATTACTTATGTATTTTGACAACAAAAGCTTCTCTGCTTTGCAATAGCAGTGTTCCATGTCCTCTGGGGTTTAAGAGTAAATTATTCTCGAAAACGGTATAATGATATACATAGATATAGTTATCCATCCATCCATCAATCCATCCGTCCATCCATTCGTCCATCCATCCATACGTACATACGTACATACATACATACATACATACAAGGCCTTGCAGAGATATGCGAACATCGTTTTTTTTTAACATGTTGTTATGTTGCGGCCTTATGTTAAATTGCATTGCAAAGTTAAATTGTACTTTTTTCCAATTCGATCTACACTTCATACACCATAACGGCAAAACAAAAACAGAACTGTCACAACTTTTTAATTTTTATTAAAAAAAATTAAATAAATGTGTTGCATAAGTATTCAAACCCATGCATCAGTATTTAGCTGAAGCTACCCATGCCGTGTCCTTAGGGTCATTGTCCTGTTGAAGGGTAATTCCAACAAGAATCACTGACATTTTAAATGAAAAAGTTATTAAAATTTGGATTTTGACTTCCAGGCTTTAGGACAAAACATGAACCAGGCAAAGCAGGTGGGCTAAGGTGGTCTGGCTTAACTCAGTTGTTAACACAAAGAAATTGCTTTTTTTTTTACTAAGCAACACAGGAGCTTATCTCCCACATGGAGCTCAGTTGTGAAAATGTGTTGCAAAAAAGGCTTTCTTCAAGAGTAGTAAAGTTGAAGTGTGAAAAGTAAGTAAGATTGTGTGTGTGTGTGTGTGTGTGTTGTAGGGCAACACTGGTTGTTTCAGATGGATTCAGACTGATCTGGAGTGTGCGAATTACATTTACAGGCTAAAGTAGCCCCAAACAGCCTAAAGCCATGCATTTATAGATCCTGCCTGTGACTTAGCTCATTCTCAAAGTTTTAACAACAATTTTAGACTCCAATATATGTGGACCTCAGTGGAGAGCAATGGTAAGTCTCCTCCTGTTTGTGCAAGCAACTTGTAAGATTACTCCAAAATGTCACCAAATAGACAGAATAAGCCTAATATAACCTAACAATTCCCAGATGACACAAAGCAGTTCCAGAAGTGAGGGTGAAGCTTCCTCTTTTATGTAGGCCTTTGTGTTTATGGCTTGAAGAATGCTTACTTGTAAAATCAGCGCATACAACTGGTTCTATTTGAAAATTTTTCCAAATAGCACACATAGTCCTCTGTAGACGATGGAGGAATTTCCAAAATACTCTAGTGGCTGAGAACAGATGGAAATTATCAGATGGGTTTAGAAACAATGGATCATATTCATAAAGGCTCCAGATAATTCTACTGTCCACAGTAAGATGATGCAGAAAGTGTTATTAATGGATTCTGCATTGTGGATGATCATGTAATCTCAACAAAAAAAACACATGTATTTACTTTTTACTTTATTTGAGACTGATCACAATCAAAATGAATTTTGTATTGATTTTATTGCACAATGATGTGACGTCTGGTAGGACAAAAGACAAACTGCTGTTAAGATGTTCTTTTGACCAATTTTGAGCCAGCCTGAACCAGCAGAAAATACTCTTTTATTACATGTATGGACTGAAATTATCTTAAATGTTTGAGGATAATTTTCACAAACACTATTTTAGAGGGTAAATTTCCAGAAGAGGATCAACTATGGGATAGCATAACTGTGAATGCGAACTACACTGATTGAACAAATTATAGGATCAAATGAAATAATAATAACCATTAATAAGCCAACTATTCTCAGAGAATAAAAAAGGGAATTTATTTTCTCAAATATTACTCGCAGTCTTTATCCATGGGAGAGCACAAGTTGTAAAATTAAAAATTGATCAAACCAAAACATCCTCATGCAGCCAAAGGAAATAATCAGCTGGACTGTAAAAATAAGACAACACTAAACCAAGGCTTTAGCTATATTAGTGTGAAATTAGACCAATTTATAGTTTACTTTCCTACCGATTGTCAAAATATCACATTGTAGATCTTGTTGCAGGTTGAACTGGTCATTGATATTTCTGTCCAGATGTGACCACTGTTCTTAATTTGACTGTAATCTGATGATTGGATTTGATTGGTTTAGACCACCACTTTAAAATGTGTTTTATTTCTAGTTGTTCCAACCTTATTCTCTTTGAAATGAACAAAGATTAGCAAAAAAAAAAAATGCACAATTTAGCTTAATATATCCACTGGATCCTAATATACGCATGTTTATTCTAAGCTCTATTTTTCAAAGTATCACAGACCTAATGGCTTGAAATGGAATCTGCTTTGAAAGCTTATCTTGATAGATTATTATCTATTTTAGGCTCTCCAAAAAGAAGGAAAGTCGTGTTTAAATTTAAATGACATGTTATAGAAAAAGTACAGAGACAGATAGATAGATAGAGAAGTCTGTGTCTATAGCAGGGCGTCTTTTGACCCCTGGCTGTTTCTTCACAGACGTACATGGGGTGGCTTTAATTGTTGAAAGGAAAAACACCCTCCCGACTTGCCAATATCCACATCCTCTCTTTCTTGCCCTTTCGATTAATTTTTCATAATCACTTAATGGTTTCCTTTTCCCACACGCTAAAAAAAAGCAGGCCCATCAGGACACACTGATGCTTATTCTGGCCTCTTTCGTCGGCAAGGCCTCAGCGGAATTCATGCCAGACCGACTCACTGAGGAGAAGAAGTTGGGCGCTGTTTAGTGTAGACAGCTCATTTTTCTGCACCCAGAAGCTTCTGTCATTTTCAAGAGATGAACATTTAGACCACAGCGATCATTCTGAAACTTTTGTGGGATACTGTGCGTTGGGGTCGACCTGTGACTGATTGATTCACTGAAAGGCAGAGACGTGGGAAAAAAGACGATGTCCTCCTTTTTCCTTCATGAGCTACTCCAGTACCGGGTTTGATTTAGAGGAAGCCGTAATCTTTTAGCGGAGGAGTGGTTGGGAGGTGTTTACCTTCTTACACTTGCGTGTTTATTGTGGCGGTTTGGTGGTTTAAGGCAAGGAGGGAAATGTAGGAGGGGGTGCTCTGGCTCGGCTAGCTGGGCAGGAAGAGGGTGAGGTGCTATGGAAGTATTTGCATCCTGTAGGTCAGGTTGACCAGGCTTATTGTACTACAGTATGGACTGTTTCATACTGTATGACTGTATTTAATAGCACGCAACTCTGAGTGACAACAGGACAACCATGACTCCCAGTACTGCCGGATCCACAAAAGCAGCCAAAAGGCCAAAAACGGTGACCCCTCGGGAACTCAGTCTGAAATATCTATGATTTATAGCCTTTGAGAGAACAGAAAGAGATGGGGGCTGTTTTCCGGGCCTATCAATCGCTGCAACGTGATCTCATGATAATTCGCATGCATTTTAGTAAAATTTTGTTTTATTAAAAGTACATTTTGGCTACTTACAGGCACTAAAACGGATAGCTTTTTAACGTACAAACCCGGCGCATTGACTACACCTAAAATGGACTCTGAATTAATTTTGAAATCGCTGCATTAATTTTGTTATGTTTGTGTCATTTTTAGTTGTCATATCATTGACCTTGTTTGCAACTGCATTATTAAACGGTTTACTCAATATGAAATGATAACATTTCATTCTGTTCTGTGTGATTTCTGCTGCCAGCTCGTTTCCAAAAATAGACCTTTTATAATGTTAAACGAGTCATTTTCATTTTAAACCTTTAAAATACCATTTCTGCAATAGTTTAACTTTTACTTGTCATTTAATGTCTAAGTGTCATGGGCCACAAAATGGGTTTTCTCTTCAAACGACAGGTTTTACGGCAGGATAATCGAACGCTCATTGGCTCTCGTCTGCATTTATCACAGTTTGCGACGCGCCGTGTTTCTGGTGAGGTGTGTTCGAATGATGCGCGCGTCTTCACGAGTTCACTGAGAGTTCATCGGGAAGATAATCTGGGTAATATTTTCAGCGAGAGGTAGGACACATGCGCAATGCCACTTACTTAATTGCCACTCTTTTAGCATTCTTCTCTTCCATACACTGTTGTACACCACTTGAAAAATTATCTGCACGAGCCCTCCTGATGACCAAAATGACACAATGCTGAAGTATACTTTGGCCTCTAAAAGCGCATCGTTTGCTGTAAACAAGATTTTTTTAGGTATTCGGCCCGTCTTTGAAAAAACGCTTACCCTGCTTTTAAAGTGATATTTGTGTTATTTGTTTATTTATACTGTTTATACTTTTTGTGTAATTACTTGCCTGACAGTTTGTGGCTAAATATTTTGCAGCGTCCACATGTTGTTTGTTACTGCACGTAATCCATTAAAATAGTTTAAGTCATCAATGGAAAGCTTATTTATTCAGATTTCAGATGTATAAATCTTAATGATAATAATTTAAAACCCCTTCAGACATTTTTTGTGGTTCAGGATCACATGTAAAATATTCTAAAAAAGGAAGATAAAATAAACCTTCACTCATATACCATCCACAACTGCAATGATTGGTTCTAGTTAAAATGCCTCAATAATGGATTTATTTATGTAGAACATGCTGATTTTTTTTTTTTTTTGCTTCACACATTGCAATGGGATGAACTGGAGTCGTCTGATTACTTGTAGATCACCGTTGTTCTTATCAACAGCTAATCTTGACAACTGGAGTTGTGCCCGTGATTTAAAGTATTTTAAAGGTTGGACATTTAGACAAATGAGGACAGGAGTGTCCAGACCCATAGCAATGCCACAAACAGATTCCACAATCAGCTCTGAAAATAAACTCTGCATTTTCCCTCAATGTACAAGCAAACAATGCAGGTTTGTTGGTGTCATGTGTGGATAATGTACCTGTAGGCAATAATATCCCAATCCACTAGCAGCTTAATTTTGTACATATGAATACATATTAAAATCATGCACAGGTGAGTTAAGTTACACAGCAGCGAGTTTGTATCAAGACAGCAGAGCATAGTGACCTCAACTGAAATGCTAAACCTGGCAATGCAGCAGACACCTAAATGATGCCAGGTGCATGAGACTGTAGCCCGTTCGGGTGTAAAATCATAGTTTTTATGGACTTGAGGATTTACTTGATGACCTTCATCTGAGGTTCCCGAGACCACACATGGGAAAAGATATTTCATCAGCAGCGTGACATATTTCTACTTATTGACATGTTCTGGCTACCACAAGTTTTTCTATGCATAATCAAATTTATGCTACTCCGCATATCTCCGTAAATTCATTGTCGCGCTGCGTTTTGGTTGCTGCTTGTTTTTGTTTACATTGAATAAACTTGCTAGCTGGGACGTCTGAAACTCTAGTCCTTTAAATTAACAGAACAAGCCACTCATTTATTTACATGTCCGTACTTGTTTTCATTTCTAGTTCATTGGAATATACAAACACCAGACGAAAACTCAATGTTGGCTACATGTTGAAATGTACACCTCATCTTCTGTCACCACTCCGAACAAGGTAAGCAAGCCAAAGCGGAGGGGAAAAATCAGGCTAGACATGACCCCACCCCCTGCCCCCATTCTCAAATACTCATATCCACTGACTGGGCGGCTGTTTCTAGTTATTACACGGTGATTCACTGTGAGCGCACACATGTTATTTTTATCAGGTCTCTCTTGGGATTTTGCAGCGGATGCTGATGGCTATGGTACAATCTGTTGCAATCCAGGTTACAGGGAAATCCTCCTTTTAGGTGGAAACCGATAATTGGTGCACAATTTTACAGCAAAAAGTCCATGGTAGCATGTCAGAGTATGCAGCGTTAGAGAAGGAAGAGGTAATATACTCCAGATGCAAAAGTGATGTGACCTTAGATCTAAAAAGCCTTGCAGAAAAGGAGAAGAGGTGATGAGTGCATATATTTTATACAAACACACACACACGTGTGTATATATATGTGGCTTAGGTTATAACAGAAAGAAAGGGGGACACCCGCTGTATGAATATGCTTGAAGACAAAAGACAAGCTGGATTTAGCTCCACTGATTGTTTTTGATCCTTCCCATCCAATGGCTCAAGGGGGGGGGATACGAAACAGTTAAAAAAAAAAAATCACATGCCTACTTTTGGCAGACACAGACACAAGTACTAGGATGAAAGCAGAGGTGATTTATTATATTTACAGTGTCAAGTTGAAACAGTGGGAGGATATCACATGGAGTTGGGCCAATCACATTGATCCTATGTACACATCCACTGAGGTCAAGAGTCTTAAAGACCACTGATCTACAACCTTGAGGTCATTCATACACCACTTTCTCCACTTTATACTGCATTTAAGGAGGCAGGTTGGATATGACGTTAAGTGGAATCCAAGTGTACATTGTCACAGGAACTGCATACATGTAGCACCGGTTTTTATATTGTCCGTATCCAAGTTAATGTGCTGTTTTTTTCCTATTCGAAGTCTTCAATATTGTTGATTGATGATCTTAGATTGTCAACAAGCAATGCTTCCAGCACAAACATGTTTTTGCCGGCTTGCATTGTTGGTTCAACAGAATTTAATCTGGAATGATAGGGTGCATATATTTGGTAGTCAAAACTGAATACATTTGAATCATGTGCAGTATTATTTCAATAAGATAGTCTAGCTTATAAATAAGTTAACAATATATAATACAACTTTATACTTTATTTTACGGGACTTAACATGATACAAAAATATTGATCACAGTGTATTTTTCTTCGCAGAGATTCAAAATGAATGCTATGGAGTTTCAAAACATTTCATGGCAATAAATTATAGAATCATTATCTGACAAATACGAATAGACAATTCAATTAAAACAATGAAAAAACAACAACAACAAAAAAAGATGGCTCCAGCCTTTAGAAATCTTTCTCGGTCCTTGATAGCTCACCCCATGCTCGATATGTGGGGTTGAATGTGGACATTTTTTGTCTCCCGGTACTCGATGCTAGTCCACATGACTAGCACATGTGAGTCAGATAAGCAGCAGCTAAACACAGCACTGCTCTAAATGTCAGCGAGTCCGTTAGCATTCAGTGCCGCCTGCACTTAGTTGTGTTTAGTTCAGTCTTCCCCAGTATTTGGGTATACAGCGACACAGTTCTTCACTGAAATACTCATTATCATTACATCCTCTTTTCTTGGGGTCCACATTGCATGGCGGCCTGACACAACTAAGAAAAATAGAGGGGATAAAATATATATTACATTACATAAAATCTCATATCCTCGCTGTATCATTAAAGTCAAGAACTATTAAAATAATAAAAATCAACACCATTCACAATTTACATAAAGTTGATCAATGCACAAAATAATTAAATTGCAATAATATATCTGAAAAATAATAACATGATGTAAGTGACAGAAATACCCGGTAATTCGCTGTCACTTTGACAATAGAGGCTGTCAATTAATATAAACTGTATTGCAATATGGAAAAACGAAACATTTCCTGACACATAGGCTAGGCTAAATGCTAACATAGTGGTGCTTAAGTGATTAAGTGGACGCACTGACACTTATTGTTTGTTCATGTTAAGAAATGCATTAAATAATGCTAATAAATTAACCTCACTCCCTGCTTCATGTATGTTCCATATATAACAGTGTATGGGTTTTTGGAGATACAATCAAATAAAAATGGGAAATGATTGGGCAAATTACATTTTAAATGTATTTACAATTTCAAAATAACTAAAATGAAAAGGAATTGTAATGGCTACCCTGTCAACATTATTTATATATTAAAGCGAGGCAGCACCAGGAACATTTACTCAATGTTTTGTCCCTCAGAAAAGACAATCATTTTACATCTAACAAACGACAGCAAACACTTTCTCACCTGCACGTGGGCGAATGGAAGCGCCTTCCTTTTAAGAAGCACTTGTTAGGGGTCTCTGTGCATTCACACGCACATTTGGTGCGATTGAGTGGCTGACTAGTAGGACACACCTTGGTGCAGATGCACTGGCAAGTGTCCCTGTTGAAGCTGTACTGAGGCCTGCAGGAAGAGAGCTTCGCTTTACACACACACTGACAGGTGTTCTTGTCCAGGTAGCGGTGCGGTCCACAGCCCGCCGTCCGCAGCTCTTTTCGGCAAACGCACTGACAAGTCTCCTCGTCCAGCTCTTTGTCGGGGCCGCAGAAGTCTTGATCCATGTCTAGAGATGAAGAGAAATATTTTGTCAATGCTATGGAATGCCTGGCTTATTCCCAGAGCGTTACACAAGTAAAGAACAATGTCCAGCATGCACATTTGTCAAACATGATAAACCGTTTAGCAACACAAGCTTTATACCCAGCATTCTTATGCTACCCCGAAAGGCCTAAACAGATGTTTTTCTTTACAACTTGATGAAAACATTACATTCGGTGGCTAATTCAACTCTACTACACTGTACTTCTATATTTGTTTTGTAGTGTACAAAATGGCCTAAGAACTTGCCTGAAGAGAGAAAGTGAATTCATGTCACAAGTGTTTTTGTTTTCTAATGATGAAGCCAATCATAATCGTAAGCTAATCGTATATTATGAAGAATCCGTTTCTAAACAGACTGTATACTGCATGCAGACAACCTTGCAAAGACAAAGACAAAATGTTTAAATATTTTAACCAGAATGATTTTAAGTTGTTGTCACATTCATGGCGTGTGCATGGTATTTTTGTAGTGTGGTTTGCTGTTGCCTTTTCAAGACGTTTCTCTTGGGAAACTGCTCAGTTACAGTAAATAAAAAAACTATATTGGGTTTTCACTGGAAAGGTACCATATTGGTCTGGTTTTGTTGGAAAACCCCACATTTAAAAAAACTTCTTTCACAACACAGAGGGAATTTTTTTTTTTTTTTTTTTAAATATGTCACTGGATTCAGCTCACGTATATGATTTCACACAATGTATTCCCTGTGAGAGATATGGGGTTTACCTCACTTACCATAATTGAGATTCATGTCAGCATTTATATTGGTTAAAATAACACCGAAAGCACATTTTTGCAGGTGTTGGATTTAGATAGTTGTTCTAAAACACTCACTTTGATGGATAAATTGTTGGCTAAGTGAGGTTGGTTATATAATTTGTTTCACTGGACTTAAGTAGATTAGATGCTTTCTTGGGCACCAAAGATTTGGGTAACCTACTGTAGGCTCAATGGAAATACTTTATGCATTTCAGCAAAACTGAAAAAACGTACCTATACATACAAATTGCTGCAGTTTCCAGTTGAAATGCACACTAGAGGCAGTAACACTAGCATAACTTTTATTCCTTTTCACACAAAAGTATGAATTGCAGGAACATTTTTGTTTTAATCAATAAATGCCAATTTTCACACAATTAGTTGCAAAATGTTATGTCTTCAAAACTGATACTTTTAACTGTTGTCATCACATATACAGCTTTATATATATATGACATCTCAAGTTTCTCAGTAGCTCACGTAATACAGCATCAAAGCTAAGGTTTAAATCCCGTGTAAAATGCGGTTCGATAAATGGCTCAAATCAGCATAAGGAAGTTAAAATGGCATAACTGCATCATTGAAAACGTTTTTGCAAACATACTTGCAACTAATATGTATTATATAATGTTTTTTTTTTTTTTTTTTAATTATTACAGAAATACATTAATATATTATATAAATAAGTATATTGTAACCTCTAAAATATACTTAAATATTACTTAAATTATTTCCACTTTGTATAAATATATCATTACATTTAAGCTTTTAAAATCAATAGATGTAAACATCTTCAGAAAATGGTATAAAAGTGTTAAAATACATTTATTCTTTATTTTGGAAACGCTTGTTTATCATTAACACTTGAACAATCAAGCCACATATCTGAGAAAGAAAAGAATCCATTTACACCACACAAATACTGTAACAAAAGAAAATGCTACTTCACAAGCACCAAACTAAATCCAGCCAAAGTTGCTCGCTCTGACAGCAATCAGTGTTTTTGCAATGGTGCTCTGTCATGGTCAAGCCACATAACTACTCTCAGAGCATTTCAGCTATGTTTATGTGCCTCAAAGGACGTACAGAACAGACTTGGAGAGGAGGTGCAGAGAGAGAAAGTACAAGTGGTGAAAAATGACCTATGACCTTTATATCAGTATAGAATCAGTTCGTCTTACGCAACCTCTTGCTACCTTTAAGCATTTATATGTTTGAAATTACACAACTGGAAAGAGTTGAATGCGTAATGCTATTAGTAGTCAAAGTAAGCTGACCTGTAAGATAATGCTATTACAGTTTGCAGTATAAAGCTTTTCTGTCACAGACTGAGCCAAGTAAAAGGTGATGTGGGACAGTTCCATGAAGCAAGTGAAAAGAACAACAATCCCGACACATTCCTCCTAGTGTGTCTGCTATAGCAAAGATCCATTTCACCTGTTTCTCTCCCCAGCAGCTACAGTGGAGCTGAACGCAAATCTATTATTTCATTTCTCTATGACAGTCTACAGAATTGGCCAGCATGCAATAGCAACATAACCATCCACACCAAATCAACCTGTCTTTTCAAATTCAGTATAGTGCCCCAATATGTGTGCAGCTGTTTTTATCTGCACTCACACATGTATTTATGCCTATTTTAGCCTTAGGGTCTTCTGACTGCACAGCTTATGCACTGTTATGCTGTGTGCATAAACCAACAGACTGCTGTATCTGCGTCAGGTTTGAACTGTCATATTTGCTAAGGGTAAGGAAGAAAAGTATGTCACTACCATCACACTGAGCCTGATTTACATCATGCTCCACTTGAACCAGATGTCAGGGTTGAGATCAGATAGTAGGGTGAGAATGAGCAATTATCCCGTTTTTCCTGAGCACACTTTGCTGGGATGTTTTTGTTTGGCTTGAACAATTGCCACAAAGCTGAAAGCAGCTATTATGGCAGCTTTCCTCTGCAGAAACTGAACTGTGTTTTTGTAGGCTTTGTTTAGTTGACTTGTAGTCAGGGGCGCTGATTGCAGAGTTTTGCTCTGCCTTCTTGACAAACTATTTCCGGAGTGGACACCAAGGTTGCACCGTCACCATTCTTTCCAAGAACAGCATATTTATGTATTTATTTATTTATTTCAAAATGAATATTTAATAAATGACAGAGTAAATAAGTTCACTCATTGTAGTCACTACATGTTGTGACATATTAGTTCCAAATACTTGTTTGTTTGTATTTATATCAGTTAATAAAATGCATGAAATAAATACAATTTATAATTGTATTACCGCACTTAAATCTCATATTTATTTATTTATTCATTTGCATTTAGCTATAGTTATTGCATTTTAGAACAGCATATTAATACCAATTACAGCTATCTAAAAATTAATAAATGAATAAATAAATATGCTGCTCTAACTGCAACTGGAGCAAATCTGTTAGTTAATAATTCATTCTATCTTATTCGAGCTTTAGATACTGAAAAAAATGTTAAATGGCAAAAATTTAACTGCTTTAGATTGTATACATAATTTCTTTGTAAAGTTGACACTAAAGAGGTCTCTCTCCGAACTGCCTTTTAACCATAAAAAAAGTGTTTTAGTATCTGATACTGTAAAGCTGCTTTGACACGGTCTGTATTGTTAAAAGCACCATATAAATAAAGGTGACTTGATTTGACTTTGTTATAATTTAGCTTTCTTCTAAGGTGGCCAAAGGATTTGCCCAATAGAAATCGGTTTCGCTCAACAAGAACAAAAGTTGGAAAGAACACTGATTACACGCAAAGCACAGTTTTCCATAACATGCTAAACTGCTTCAAATAATTTAAGCATGACTCATGATATCTGAGAATACAGACTTAAATCGGCATGCCAAACCGTTAATATAATAATTCTACAAACTTTTTTTTCTTGTAAATGGATATATTTCCGTAGTGGTGATTGCCCGCCAAGTTATGGAATGAATTCAATTAAAATTACGATTATTGTTCAAGACCCTCTTTCGGCATATGTTTGTTTCCCTTTTTATACAGTCATGCTCAGGCGCACATCCAAAGCACTGCATTGTAAGACTGTAAACATGCGCATTAGCACTTACCAGAATGTGGTTTTGAAAAGAGGGTGTCAGGCAGTGGTACACATCTGCATAAGCGATTGCTCCAGCTGTGATTCTTTGGGCATGTTTTATTTGCCACATGACATCTGTGGAGGAAATAAGTGATTAGCAAGGAGACAGACGGTAGCGTGGGTTTAAAAATCCACAATAAAAGGCAAAATAACAGTCTCAATTGAACGAGCGCTGACTCTCATAAAAAAGCTAGCTGCTGACGTAACTATAACTATAGAAACTAATTTCTATAATAAGAGTGTGGTAAAATTGCAGACACGTCTCTTTTGATCACAGGCTGTGTGTTTTAACCTCAATGCAAATTAGCCTGTTTGCATTCTTTGATTCAATAATAAAAACTTTCAAAGAGGAAAAAGATGACCTCCCTTTCTACAAATATATTTCAATCTGAACACTGACTGTTTCTTAAGTAAAGGAACTGTCCTGAAAAAGCACAACATTTTACACCATGTTCTTTGAAATGACTCTGGCAGTCTGTCAACAGGATGAAAGATTCAGAGTTGTTTCAGACAGAAGGAAGGAGGGAGTGATGCTATCACAGTCCCTTGCTGTCCTGCTAACCAGTAGCACATGGTGTAGTTGGCATGGAGGTCTTACTTAATAAAGCACACTATATGAACAGTACAGACCGGATTCTTACAAATGGCGTATTCACATGCCACAAAAACTGCAATATATTTTAAGAACTCAAATTGTTCTTGAGGAACAAACAAAATTTAGTTTTGCTTTAAGTGTTCATATAGATTTTGCCAGCTAACACACACTTGTTGGGATGTTTTGACACAGCACTTGCATTAAATGTTTAAAAGAACCTTCTGGATAATAACCCAACTGCTGGGTCAAAACAACCCAGTCGCTGGTTCTGTCCACATTTTACCCATTGCTGGGTTGCATTTTTAGAATGATGCAAATATAACGAAAACAAGTGAAGCAATATTATTTCAAACAGGACTTTTTTTTTCATGAAAATAGTAGGTGGAAGTAATCAAATATGGCACACTAAATATGGAAGAACACTTGTGACACATGAAGTGATTTAGGACACTTTGAAAGCTATGAAACTGATTTTTACTTGGAGTAGATCCTGCCACATCTATAACTATAACCATGTAGGAGTGGAATTTGCAGAAACCGGCAATACTTTCCTATATAAAGGCCCCGATATAGCTATTGTTTTTCTTTTAATTTTGTGCAACATACTGTAAGTATTGTGACTCATTTCTGCAAACCTGTGCGATATCTCAAACTTTTAATCTCAAAAAACATATTACACATGCCTTTTCTCACAAAAAAGTAAGAATAAATGAAAGAAAATTCAAAGGAGAAGTGCATTTTGTTATAAATAAATAACTTTGAAATAGAAAATAATAATACTAAAATAGAAATGTCTAAAAAAATCAATACATCAATTTATAATAAGATCAACCACCAACATTTTGTTCCCCATTTAATTTATTTTTGAACTTCAGCACTGCCTACTATAAGCATCCAAACTCGAGTTACAGATGAGCTCAAACTCATCATCTTGTCTGCTTCATTACCCATCTATCTTCTCATGGCCTCAGATTTTAAGTCCAGGCTGCAGCTACTGGGCAGTGAAATCACAGGCTTCACCCAAGATAAACTTTACTCTGGCTTCTCTTTTGTGAAGTGATATGAATCTCCAGAATTGGAAAGTGAGTGTTACACTAAGAGTGGATCGACACTGGCGTGAAGCACTGCTTTGCTTTTCCATTAAGTGTGGACTGCAAATCGTCTGGGATTTGATAATGCCTGCAGGCAAGAAAAATGATACAGAGCAACCCTTCGAGGAGAGTCCTGTTCTATTAAACTGTGTGAGGAGGTCATTTCTAAAGCCTCTTTGAATTTCAAGGAATCTTTTCTATTTGCATTCAGTGTAATCAGCGTATATGCATATGGTTTTAAACATCTGCAATGCATTTACATATATCCACAGCTGTAAGGCAACTTCAACAATGTGCGGCCTAAAGAGATTTAGTTTTAATTACGGCTTCATCCGTAGATTATTTGACTCGATGTTGGAAGTCAGGCCATAAAACATAGATTCTATCACACGTTTTTTAAATTATTATTAGTACATCAATAAATCTAAGAAACCGAAGTAAGAGTAACACTCTGTACTAGTTAAACTGCCACAATCCGTACAGTCCAGTGAAGCTGAAAGGCCAAGAGCAATGCTTTTCCTGACCCCTAGAAAGACTCCATCCACTAAAAATGTCATGTAGTGGCTTACTATGAAGAGAAGCTGGCGAGAATTCTGGGAAAAACTACAAACAAAGAATGGTGTGTTTAAAATGGCTTTCTCTCATATTTAAATAAACAGCCTGTGCATATTTTCAGCAATAGGGACGGATCTGATAAGTAGCATGTTAAAAAGTGTTTAGCCTAAATACTGAAAAAAATTGCCTCAGACATCTTTGACATGTCAATTGTTATTACTATTGTCAGTTAAATTATTAAATTCAATAGATATAATTAAATCACAAATAAAAAAATCTGAGGTTGTATTCGATAGAATATATTATAAATATAACTCTGGAATAACCTTTCTTATAATGTCTGTGGCTCAGATGCACTCTCTTGGTTTAAATTCTCCATTTGGGTTTCTGTTTCAATGTCAGGATGTAAATAGAGTTTATGCCAGCTACAGTTTGGATCCCGCCTATCATTAAGATTTAGATGACCCTAACACCTGTGAAGAAATAATGTCAACCCTGTAATAATTTGAGGACTTTAGATGACGTCAACTCTGAACCAACAAAAAAATCTTTCAAATATTGTTATCATCAAGATCACATAACTGAACCATTGCTTTAACATGTTCACTGTTTCTGCTTAAATAACACTAACTAATTGCATGATTTGTGTAATCTAAGAATTGGTCATTTCTGCCATATGGACATTACACTGACACAGTATACTTTGAAATACTATACTATTTAAAAATGCTGTATGACTCTCATATAAAAAGGCGAGGTATTTTTTGCCTAGAACCAAATTTAGATTATACTGTGGGTTGACTTTGAACGTAGCCAATCACAAAGTCAAATTTAGACCTACAGACCCCTCTCTCTAAGTCAACCCTAAAGGAAATACCATTCATGTACAAGTCCTTAGAGAGCAAATTTGTTTCTGAAAGAAAAAAAAAGTATGGAGGTGAATGATCAGGTTGGGGCCATTCAGACCCAAGCTATTTATTACTTTCTCTGTCCCTTTGTCTTTGCCACCCTCCACTTTCTCCACCTCCTCTCTGTTTTTGTGAGTTTAAGTGGCTCGGGCATAATGTCAGGTCCCCAGGCAGATTTGGCTTCAGAGTTATCCAGCGAAAAACCAGCCTCAGATGTGGGTTTCCCCTCTAGATCAGAGAGACACGAGACTTCACGGTCTGCCCTCAACTTTTACACTGGAAGATATGTGTGACCGTGTGCAAGTGTGTGTTTGTGTGTTCAGTCTCACAACCTGCTGAGAACTGACTCGGATGTAACAGCTCCGGTTACAGGTCCACTATCATTAACCTCCCTTGGCTAAAAGGTGAGAGGTCAGGACCAGTTAGCATGACCCAAGGCTGGATCAGGTCCAGCGAAGGACCATTCTCATACATAGATCAGCCCTCCTGTCTGGCTGTCCATGGAATCACTGCTTTTCCACCGAGACGGCATGGGTGATATATTACCCATGTAGAACTGTTTGTCATTAGGGGCTTGTTCACACCGCTCATGATTCTGAATTTGGTTTCACATCTGATCTTTAGGATTGACTGTCTACATTGACATTTGCAAATGATGAAATAGGATCTGTTTGTTTGTAGTCAAAAAGCAGTCTGCCTAACTTGGTATAGTAATGACAGCAAACAGTCAATATTTCTTGCTGATACTGAAGCCAATAATTATTTTCATGTTATAACCAATACAAATAAATGGCCAACATTCTAAAAATTCTAAATTTTAAAATTCTAGGCTATTTAGTGTGCATGGGTTGTCTTGGTAAAAAAAAATGTAATTAAATAAATAAATGCTAAAAAAAAGGTATTAAAACTAATAATCGTAATCATCATCATCTTAAATGACAAACATTAATTTAGGCATAACAACATACTATATAACATAAATATACTGTGGCGGGTGGCTATCAGCGTCGCCCTGGCAACTCACAGGAGGCACCTGGATCTCGTCAGCTCGGGCCAATCG